>JAHRHZ010000019.1:21404920-21451209 GCA_024137785.1 Ginglymostoma cirratum
GTTACCTTTTGAATACCACTGAATGCAACCACTGAGCCATGGCTGACACCAATACATGAAGCTGTGCTAAAAACAAAAGATAGATTTGGAGTTTTTTTTCATATGATGTTCCAGTCTGGCAGATTAGTGATATCTTTAAAATTGTCTCCTTTACATATTGGAATTTCCACAACAAACATTCAGCACAAGGTTCACCATATGGGAGAAATGAGCCGTTGGATTTCTGATCTTGTTAGATTTATATTCTCTTGTCATTCAGCCAGCCTTGTCATAGTTTACTTGCTTTGATATTGGTTTGGCAGGTAGCACTGTTAGTCTGATAATGTAATTGCCCTCCTTGGAAATGAGTGAAGGACGATGGTACCTTAAAGTCAAGGTTTTTGATTGGCAGCTTTGTAGCCAGAAGTTGTTTGACCTGGGTATGTATGCATCATTTTCAGACTTGCTAATTAGCTCCTGTAAACATTGTAATACTGATCATGGAGAAATAAATGAATTTCAGAAACTCCAAGGTGGAGAAATAAATCACATCTCGGTAGCCCCATTGGAAGAAGCTGCTGAATCTTCTACGGGCCATTGTTTGATTCCTGGAACCTTGGGCTCTGAAGACTGCCCTGGATTACTGCATGGAGTTACTTTGAGGAAGCTGACATGTGGTAGAGAAGCAGGTACTGCCACCAGCAAAGTCCCAGCAGACCCCATAATTGGGCCCTCCACTGAGAAATGCATCGGGAAGCTGCCCTGGATTTGCTCCACACTATTTTACCAGTCAAATGCCAATCCCTGGCCTCCAATCCTGATGCTTAAGGGCTGTTAAACCTTAGCCCACTAAGATGGTTCAGAATCACAAACTTTGATTTTTGAAGAATGCAAATACTGAAAATGAGGTTTAATTAAAATGATGAGTTAGCATGCGCTAAATCATTACTTTCTGGAAGTATTAACTGCCATAGACAGTAACAGCATGGTATCTGTTATAGGATATTCCATAAATCAATTTAATTGCTTTAAAACCATTTGCACAATTATTGTAGGAGAAACTGAAGGCCTCAAAACCATAGTTGTCCGGGAAATGTTGTTTCTGCATGGAGGTAAATGACATCGATGAGGAGATCGATGAAGTCCAAACTAAAATCCTGACTCCATGAATAAGACATAGTTCTACTTTGATTGGAAATAATCCCAAGTTCAGGAAGAGTCAAAGCAAACCCAGGTAAAGTAATAGTTTTGATCATTAGAAATAAACTTCAGACTTATGAATGTGTAAATAAAAGCTATTAAGTACTAGCCAACATGGTTCAGATAGAACAGATTTCTGTCAGGTTAACCTCGCTTCATTTAAAAAGAAATTGTCATTCCATGTGGGCATTGATATCTTTTTGAAGTGTTGTACCTAAGCTTCCAGAAAAAACTTTGATTCACTTCCACACCACTTGAAAACCTGAGATTGGACAAAGAATTCTCTGAGAGAGAAGCCACAAATTTTAGGGAAAGGGGAGTGACGAGTGGCAATTGAGCAAAGGATTCCCAGAACCACCATATTGAAGGACATTTTAGTCTCTAGAAAAGAATGAGTGTGATTTGGGTGAAAAGTTAACATTTGAAAATGCATTTTTAATGGACAAGGAATCACAGAGAACCAATCCATTTTAAGAATGGGGCTCAAACTGTAAGGTATGCAGCACGACTTTGCATTTACACCTGGTGTTTGTGGTTTATTTTTGAATCTAGTTCAGCCAGATTTAATCTGAAAAGGAGCTTAGATGGGTGAGATACACAAGGTAAGCACATTTCCAGGTCTGTTTGTGGATCAGGAGGAGCTGGAGTGATTCCTCTGGGCACAATAAGTTGGCATGCATGCCTCAACTGGCATCTGTAGCCTCCAAAACAGTCCCCATGGTTACCCAGGAAACTGTACAGGGATTCAAAACTGCAGGAGTTTATTGTTAACATAATTACCTCTTCCCAGGGCATCTCTCAAACTGAATCCTCAATGACTCATACTGCCCATGCCCCCAGATCACCCAACATTGTCCTCAACTTGATCATTTGACACATTTCCCTCTCTCCTCTGCCCCCTCATTCACTTACTTGCTATCCTACTCCTTCATCCAATTACCTGCTACTTTATTCTCTCAAATACTTGCCGTGTTACTCCACCATGCAACTGGCACTTGGCCTCTTTGCTAACCTGGCACCCTATCCTCTTACTGAGCTTACTGACCCATCTGCCATCCTACACCTCACCACTTAGTTCCCATACTTACTTTGTCTCAGTAAGACAGGAGGACCTGTTAAACTATATCTACAATCTAGCAGCTGTTGTAGTATGCAATAGGCATAGTTTCTGGGAAGATTAGCTCTATTGTTGCCAGTGCGATTTGATGGAATACATCTGATTCATAGAACGCTTACAGAGCACAAACAGGGCATTTGGTCCAACAAGTCCACACCGAGTGTCCAAAGAGCAACCCACCCGGACTCACCCCGCTACTGTACATTTTGCAGGGCTAAGCCACCAAGCCTGCACATCCCTGGACATTGTGGGAAATTTAGCATGGCCAATCCATCTAACCTGCATGTGTTTGGACTGTGGGAGGAAACCCACGCAGGCAGAGGGAGAATGTGCAAACTTTACACAGACAATCACCTGAGATTCAACCCGGATTCCTGGCACTATGAGGCAGCAGTGCCAATCACTGAGCCACCGTGCTGCCCGTGTCTGGCCAAGTGGATCCTGAAAACAAAATCCTGCAAAAGTCCTGAGATGAGAAGCGGTTAAATTTCTGTCTGATCTGAAGTAGCGATCCTAAACCAGATTGGAAGATTTGGGCCATTGATTCTGATAAACAACCTGGATTCAGGAACTTGAGAACAACTTTAATTCTGTTTTTCTAGTGAAAATTGGACGCACAGTCTGTTAAAATTGACTTACGCACCGTTATCTCAATCATTCCGCACAGTCTGCGCTTGTGAGCTGATAGGCAAGACACCAGCTGGAAACCAGTAAATTCCTTCTTTAAATATAAAATTGAGCTACACTATTCCTTTTCGACTCCGACCGAAGTTTGAGCGTATGTTTCAGTGCATTTTATACTTTTGTTGACATGGAAGGAAAATACTGAGGAAATATATGGAAAAAAATTCATAGTCTGTTTTGATCTGGTCACGTCAGAATGACTCAGAT
The DNA here is from genome assembly GCA_024137785.1 of Ginglymostoma cirratum. Classification (NCBI taxonomy): domain Eukaryota; kingdom Metazoa; phylum Chordata; class Chondrichthyes; order Orectolobiformes; family Ginglymostomatidae; genus Ginglymostoma; species Ginglymostoma cirratum. The sequence continues at coordinate 21,408,108 of JAHRHZ010000019.1, forward strand.
TGAAGGGAAGCTGGACTAAACATGAAGAAATAAGGCATGGTGTAGTTGCTGCCAGAGATCACGCTGTGCAGTTTCTGATTTTGAGAAGGTTAGCAGCTTGTATAAATTGGAAAGTGCAAGTCCTTCCTGTCATTCATTCACTGATTCTGTAAGCACTCCGCAGGCCTTAATGATACTCCAGTCTGACCCCTACTGAGTCACTTATCTAATGTGAAGATGAATGGTCACCATCACAGTCAGCATACAGGAGCCTGTGAAGGAAAGAAGCTTCTGGTAACCATGTTTTTATGTAGACTGACTTCTGTGATTGATGTGCACATGTAGATTGTTGATGAAGCGTAAACTGCAGTTCACCAAATCCATCCTCGAGAAATGTCATATAAAGGATATTATTCCTTGAAAAAAAACTCTGAACTATGTCAATATTAAGTTTAATATCATACAAGGATAGTCATTGCAAAAATACTTTACAGATGACATAGAAATTATTTCATTTTGGACAGCAGACACATTTTTTTTCTGCATTGTCTCTGATTTTCTACGTCCTGTGCATTTGTCAGCGACCACAGCTCAGAGGATCTGAAGCAAAGTGCTGTAGCTCTATCTGTGACCTATACCTCCACTGAGTGTAGCTTCCATGTGGGGAACACAATGTTTCATGGGCGAATCATTAACCCTAGATTTACTGAGGTTAATGTTCCTCTCTATCAATAAGGCGAAACATGACTATAACGAATTGTCCACTCCAAACCATTTGTCTTTTTCATTGTTATGGAGCTACTGATTTGTTCTTTTAGACAACATGGCATGCACGTAATCAGCTAAATGGCCATTTTCTGTAACAATTTTTGATTCAAAGAACAATTACACTGTGTTATGTGAATAATAGGTCTACTTGTGTTTCTTTTGGTGTGTGCTACATGAGAGTGTTTGGTCTCTTTACACTCCCCATTTCATGGGGGCAGTATCACATGTGGGGGTTTATGTAACATTGGGAAGTGGAGGTATTAGGTGGCTTGATCACCTGTGGCCCAGTTGAGGCCTAACTAACAGCTACTTGAGGATTTCTTCCGCTGCCAATGGACTATTTCCCAAGGCTGGAGAAGCCTAGGCCATCTAGACTGTTCATTCTGAGCTAACAGTTGGCATACAGGCTGAGATTGGTACTGTCAGCTGAGTTAATCCAAAAAAGCACCCCCCTTCCCCAACAACTTCAACAAGGTGTGCCCTTGGTGGGGAGCCCAGAACCAATGTCAAATCCAGATGTGAGTGTGTGTGCTTCTGTATAGGACAGTGTTGGCCTCTGAAGGTCATCATGGTCAAGTGGACTGCTGACACTTATTGCTTGGGCTGCACATAAATAGTGATTACCTGGATGAGCGTGGAGATTAGTGGCACTCTTAAAACCATTCAGAAGCCAGTGCAACACAATTAGGGGACTAGGGCATGAGATCACTCCTGAAGTTTTATTGTTCTAAAAGTATCCAGCACAACTGAGAATAAAAACTGAAAATGCTGCAAATGCTCAGAGGCAGGTAGCATCAGTGGAGAACAGATAGAGTTTTAGATCAGTGAATTTACATAACAGATGCTGTCTGATTTACTAAGCACCATACATAGTTAATCTCAAGTAAGAATTGACCTCCAACCTTTGGCCTCAAAATTCTCCTTTTTCAAGATGCTTATGCTAGTTTTGGGAGTAGAGTTGATGGGTGGGAGCAATCTAGTGAGTCTTTGCCCTGACTTTCTCTTGTTATGTAAAATTCAGAAGTAGTTCTTGGCAGCCTGGGTCAGCCATTCCCTAATTCAGGACCACGGCCAGTGTCAGTGTTACTATCAGCAGTTCCAAAGACCAGGTATTGATTTCAGCAGAACAAAAATATTACTTGTATAGAAATAGAGTCCCAATATTTTTCCAAAGAATTTAGTCTCAAAAACAAAACTTTTTATATGAGTATGTACATTTTTTTCCAGCATTTTCTGTGCTCATTTAAGATATCCAGCATCTGAAGTATTATGCCTTTGCATTAACAAGACTTGATGTGTTTACTGTAGCAAAAATAATGGCTGTGGAATATTGACGATGTGATATGTTCGCATTGTCTCATTGATAGGGACATCTTTGAGCTGTGAATTTGACATTTATAGTTTATTTTGTTTTATGTACTCATTCCAATGAATATCAAACAGCATTGATACCAAAGACATTTTTTCAACTATGTCCTAGAAACAGAAAATTTGAATTGATTTAAACTTCAAAAGTAGTCTGCTGACTAACTACTGAATAGTTGTATTGTCGGGTTGAATATATCACAATTTTAATTAACTTCTATCTATTCCCTGTTTTGTCATTTATTTGTACCTCTGCTTGAGGGGACTTTATCACAAACTATAATAATTATTATCAAACTAATGGACAGTTGACTTTTCTTATCAAGAAAGCAAGGCAATTTACATTTATATAGCATCTTTTATATTCTCACCATGTCCCAAGATACTTGCAGCCAATGAATTACATGTGAATTATGGTCACTATTGTCACTCAAGTATTTACATCCCACAAGATCCCATAAACAGCAATGAGACAAATATCGTGTAAACAAGGTTAATGTTATTTAAGGAATTGGTCAGGACACTTCTTTCACTCCTCTTCAAACAGAGACAAGTAATCTACATCCGTCCGAACAGAACTTTAGTGTCTCTCAAAAAGACAGAAGATATGACAATACAATGTAATAACTCCTTCAGCATTGCAATAACGTAGATAGGGAGCTGTTCCCAAAAGCAGGAACCTCAAGAACCAGAGCACATCAATTCTGAGCAATTGGCAAATAAAACCAACAGCAACACGAGAGTGAGAAAAAAACTTGTTCACGCAGAGAGTGGTTAGGATCTAGAAAGCCCTGCCTGAGAGTGTGAGCAAAGCCAATTCAGTTGTGAATTTCAAAAGTGCACTGGATAAATACCTCAAACAAAGAAGAAAAATGTCCACTAAATTATGTACTTGGGCCTTCATGGAATATTATAGCACAGGAGGAGGCCTTCCAACCCATCACGTCCATGCTGGCTCTTTGCAACTCAGCTTGGCCCACTCTGCTACCTATACGTCCTGCTTTCTATTTTTCTTCTAGGCTAAAGACCCTACACACTCAAGTTCCGTCCTGTTCTGACCTCCTCATCATATCGCTGAAGACAAAGCTCCTAATTATTATTGTATCCCACCATGGTCCCTAGGTCCATGGTGGGATACAATACAGCCTAGGTCCCTCATGATTATGACCAACCATTAAATTTCATCTCAATTCCAACTTAAGTTATTTAGTTTGGGCCTCTGGGTCTACGTAAATTATGGCCCTGACTCCTTATGTCTTTCTGAGGTCCTCTTGAAGTACTTAGCAATTATAAATTGCTGGTACCCATTTTAAAGTTCTGCTGTCAATCCAGGCAGACTTTCTGGAGCCAGTCCCTTCCCAAAAGGTTGGGACTTGGCCCTTGCACTACCATTGGGTGGAGTCAGATTGTCTGAATGGGTAACTGGGGTAACAATGGTCATATAAGGCCTCCCCAATCCAGCCTTGGTGTCTCACAGACTTAAAGGCAAGATGCCCTATTGGGGTTTCCTCAAGGTTTGTTCTTCAACAGTTGATACAGAAATACCTGTGTCTACCCCCATATCATGGGGGTAACCATTTACCAGGATTTGGGCCATTTTCATTTGGGCCACTTTAGGAGTATTGCTGTAATTTAGCTGTATCGAGTCCTCATCCTCAGGCTGGTTTATTCGCAAAGCATTGTTTTGAGGTGAATTCACCCTTCAGACTGGGCAGTACATGTTTCACCTTGTAGCCTTGTCTGGGGCAGACGCTATGACCATAAGTGCAGATCTTGCTCCTCACTATATTGTGGAGAAACTTGCCATCCAGTTCTGGACCCTTGCAGCCTCCAATTCCAATTGCCCTTCCTTGGCAACAAGCAGGAGCTGTGAGTATTAACCACTGTGGACTTGGCTCTGCAGAATGGGGGTAGTCTAATGTTGAGGATGGTACCATTGATGGATCCCTGAAGCTTTTCTTTTGAATTTTTGCAGGAAAGTGCTTTTGTTCTATGGCTTTCTTGAGGTCCAAATCTGATTCAGTCAGTAGCTTCCTTTGGGTCACAATATTAAGCGATCCCTTAACATTTCCCGAAATGCTGACCTGTACTCACAGCGTTCAACCAATTTCCGCAGGGTCATCAAGAATTCAGTAACCAGTTCCCCAAGGAGCTTATTGCCGTATTGTACGAATAATGCTGCAATATGACCAAAAAGTTTGGAGTCAATGCGGTCTGCTGTCAGTTTGTTAAAATATTTTGACTCTAGGATTGCCAGGTAATTTAGCCTCTTATGGTGCTGAAAGTTGGGGTCCCACAAGCGATCAGGAGAATGACTTTTGTCAGTGATCGGCTTCTATCCCATTCTCATTGCCAATGTAATAATTCTGGAAGGCCAACTTTAAAGTAACAACGATTATTGTTGAACTCCAAAATAGAGCCACTATATGAGGCAAACATTGGCTCGACTCAGACATAGTAAGAACTGCCGATGCTGGAGTCAGAGATAACACAGTGTGGAGCTGGAGGAACACAGCAAGCCAGGCAGCATCAGAGGAGCAGGAAAGCGAAAATGTCAGCTTTCCTGCTCCTCTGATGTTGCCTGGCCTGCTGTGTTCTTCCAGCTCCACACCGTATTGGCTAGACCTAGTCTGGCAAAGACAGTTCTGCAGACACATCCCTGGGTCTGCTATATGATATTTTCTGAGCAATTTGGGTTGAGACTTGAACCTAGGTCTCCTGGCTCAGAGGTAGGGGCACTACCACCTAATCAAAAGGGCCCTGAGGCTGCTGTGTTTTGTTTCTAATTTAACCTATTGTTTTTCTAATCAACCTGTTCAGAGATATTGTTACACATGGCTGAACCAGGTGGTACTTGAGCCCAGGCCTCCTGGTCCAGTGTCCTCCTGGTTCTAGGGGCTCAGGTGATGAGTTCAAACTGTGTAGGCCATTACCTAATACCAAGGGAGCTCATACTCAACACGCTACTTTGGGAGACTAATTAGTGATTCCCCATGGGCCTTTTAGGGGTTATCTGTTTAAATAAAGTGATAGCCCATGTATGTCCATTGTACTAGACTGTTTATGTCCCCTTGAAGTTAATTACTGCTATCCCATTTCACAACATTTCCAAGTTATGTATCCTCCTCAAATTTTGAAATTACACCCAAACCTTAACTTTCACAATCCCTCAAAAAGGTCCTAACTTCCTCCAACAACCTGCTTATTTTTAAAATACAATCTTCGAGTTACCTAATCATTCTTTCGATGCCGTTAATGTTCCACATTAAGGCCTTTAGTCTTCACTCTCAGTTTTGCTATTTAAAAAAGAGAAATCATGAACTTAACCAAAGACTATTGCACTGCACTGTAATCCAATTTGACTGCACAAATCTTTGCCTGTTCCTTATTTTCTGAAATTAATTAGCATGAATTGCTTCAGTATTTCACAGAGATAAGTTAAACACTGACCCTGGGAGTAGATTGTGCAATTGAAAGCAAAATGATTAGACTTTCCTGTAGTCTGTGGAAAAGGAAGGTGATCAATATTAATTAATGTATACTGTGTTCTTTAAATGATGAAAGTAATTTGGTATGTATGAAAACCTGCTTGAATGTGGCTGTACTGGTGTTCCACAATGTGCATTTCCTAATAAACCAAACTGTTTTGTACAGCTTTGTTAAGTATAACTGCTTACGTGTTTATTCTGATATTGTATTTTGGAACTGACTGACACTGAGATATGGTTCAAAGGGAATTGGCAGCCTTCAGCTATCTGCCTCTTGAGGAGTGCATGTAAACATTAATTACTTACAAAACTCAGTTTCCTTCACGCGCTGTAGTGACTGCCCTTCAGGCTGTGAAATGCTGAACTCAAGTTTGTACTGCTTTCATATGTAGCTTTCTATGATGCAATTTAGTCTAAATTTCACATGAGTAATGGTAGCCCCACTAATGGCCTACAAAGATGGGACTAACATGCCTTGGACATTTCCGAGAGTCCTGACCCACTATTGTGGGCAATTAGACTCTTGGCATTGGTGTTCCTGACCTTGTAAAAGTGGACGCTCAGCCTCTGAGACTGCTGGCCAATCAGAGGGCTGGCAGCTCTTCAGTCCCTGCAGTCCCACTGGCAATGGAAGAAAATATAAATGCCCAGAAGCCAGTATCCTGTCACCTAGTCATGTCATCCTTTATTTACACATGCATGGTACTTGCCCCTGGTCCAGCTTCCTCAAAGCCAGCTCCCAGAGTGAACAGAACCTCTGACAATCCTGTTTATATCTGTCAGCCAGGGCTCCCTGATTGAGGAAGTTAATCTGGCCCAATCAGGGAACTCATATTCTTTGAAGTCCACCTGGCTGACCTCATTGCCGTCACTACACTAGCCACTGCTGCCAATGCACCTTGTTCAAGATCAGTAACAGGTACGTTGTCCAGGAATAGAGATCCGTTGTTTTAGATTTGCTGAAGCATTCAGATAGGCCCTGGCCCAGAGGATCGTTGGCAAGGGTGGGCTCTATTTGTGGAAGCAGTCTGTGTCACAAGGTGCCCGATTAAGAGGGACTCCCTTGAACCTACATGGAGGTGCCACATTTATCTGGACAGTCTCGTCAGTGTCGAATCCCCTGACATGTCAGTTTTGAGGGAAAGCCTTTTCCCTGAAAAGTTGACTGTTTCTCTGTCCTCAAATGCAGCCAGAACTTCTGGGGTATTAATTAAAATTGTTTCTTCAGCTTTTGGATGGCTGAACAGTTTAGCTCATGCTAAGTGTCAAGTTTGCAAAATTCAGCTCTGTATCATTCACTTGTTACAGTGCCACAGGAACCTGAATGTTCACAGAAACTGCACAGAGTTGTGCTACCAGCTACTTCTGCCATTATCTGTGCCAGTTGCCATCTTGGAAAGGGCAATACATGGGTATGCACAGTGGTTGCATGTGCAGTGGGCAGGCTGTGACATCAGCCTGAGCCTAGCGCTGACTTGGTACTTGACTCGTTAGTTTGAACCTCGTCTGCCCAGTTATTAACCTCCTTTAAACACGCAGAGCTTGCCTTCTGTTCAGCTGAAACTTTTTGAATGCTATTCAAAGAGATCAGCAGGTAAAGTATTGACTTTTTTCTGCTGCTGCAGAGTTAATTGAAGTATTGTGTTCAGTGTTGTCAGAGGAGATCACTTGAGTTGTTGGAGTCAAAGGGAGCTAAATGTTTTTCAAGAAATGGAACGTGTTTTAAAGAACTTTGAAAAGAAGTGTTACTCTGTGTCTTGGGGCTATAGATGCAGCCCCTGCTGCAGAATGGGAACATGGCACAGACTCAGCCAAGAGGGGAAACTGGTGCAGAAAGAGGCAGAGGGTACTTGACAGAAGGCCACTGGGTTTTCGGGGAGCACCTCCTTCCCTCTACCAGGAGCAGTGTGTGAGGTGCCTGTGGTTTAACAAGGATTGAACTGCGCAGTCAGACCTGCAGTGTCAGGGTGAAATAGGGTTTCTGAGCCTGCATAAGGCATGAACATATCAGCATCCTGGATGGTTTCAGTGACACCAGTTACAGCAGTCTCCGTGATGGCTATAATGATAATTTAGATCACTGTCTCTTCCAAGGGGCTGAGGACATGTCGCAGCGCTGGTCCCCTGCAGATTCTTCGCTGCTGTCCCCTGCTACATGTAACCTGCAAGCAAGAGAGGTTTGTGTCAGTAAGTATCATACAGTGTGTCTGGGTGATATGCCTGTCAGAATCGTTTAACCGGGATTGTTTCGAAGCTGTGAGGTTCGGATGTGAGAGTTGTAGCAAGAGGAAGTCTGAGGGTGAGGTTGAGCATTTCTGAAAAAATCTGATTATTCCAGATTAATGAAATGAGTGATAGGGTTATGGTTCATTGAGCAGTGTTTGCAGCTGGTGGTGTGGAAGGTAAAAGAAGGCATTTGCAACTACCAATCACATGAGGTCATTGACATTTTATGACCATTATAGCCGTTTCCTCAGGCCAGATGCCTTGCGTTGAGTTCCAAGGCTAGCTCCTGATTACTGTAAGTCTGAGGTGGCTCTTAGTCCCCTGAGGAGTGTTGAGGCATTCTCCTTACCTCCATCTCCATTACTAAGATTTCCAGCACTGTGTCAGAGAAGTTTACAGCCCCCTGTTCAGCGTGAAGCTGATAAATAGCTTGTTTAGTGCTGGCCTGTGGGCCCCTGTCATGGATATGAACAGATAGCACAAAGTCTACATCTTGACTGGGGGCACAGTAGTTTCACATCACAATCCCGTGTCTGCAAATGAGCCATATTTAATTTGTAGTACGAAAACACTAACCTCTTAAAATAGTAACTGCAGAAAAAATACTTATGTTATCAACCCTGTCACAACTTGTGGTGATCAAAATCATTCCTTTCTCATTTTATCTTTCCATCTGGTTCAGATTCATTGCTCTTCATTCCATTAATTCCATCCTCACTCCCTTTTTAATTTGGCTTTTCTTTATAAGCTATTGCTTTGGTCTGTAACACCAGAAAAGAAAAGGGAAAAATATATTGGGATTTGCATACATAAATTCTTGGCATTTCCTGGGGATCCTTGTCAATAGCATAGTCTACGACACAGTGATATGGAGAAATTTGGCCCAGGGATTCACTCTATTGGAGACTGCAGGCTCAGACCTACAAAGATGTGCTAGACCTTTTTGGAGGCATATATTCGAAGAAGGAAAAGAAATGCCAGTAAATTCAATATGGGAATCTCATTGGAATTCCAAGCTTAGATCCACTCGTATGATGACATGTTTTTTTTACTCTTTTGAACATGCCAAGACCTTCAATTTCCCCACAAGACTACAGGAGAATGAATCTCACTGTTTTGTCAGCAGACGGCGAGAGTTAGATATTCCTCTTCTCCTTGGCTTGGAATTAAGGCTGCATTTACCAACTTCCAAAGGCAGGCAGGTTCCTAATACACATCTGTATGGCAAGTTTTTATCTTCAAATGAGATGATCTCCCACTGATCCTGTGTACATCGGCAGGGTCAGTAGTAGAGGTCATTATCAGGCACTGTCACAGCTGAATTGCTGAGGTGATTGCGAGTGGAATTTCTGGACCAAAGCCTTTAAGGCAGGGAATGATTATCTTCCTCGTCAAAGGAAAGAAAATTTGTTTTCCTTTGGGACACGTATGTGAGTGATGGCTGGCAGCTTTTATTAAATCCAATTATGTTCTTGTTTTATCTTAATTTGTCTCTGCCACAGTTAACTGCCCTCTCTCTGATCCAGTCAACTGAGTTATGATACTAAAACTTAATTGACCTTTTGTGTTCTTCTACGCCTGGGAAACATAATTTTATTTTGTTATTTCTAGTGAATGAGGCTGAATGCCTTTAAAGAAGGGTTACAAACCAGTTTCACCTGAATTACTGACATGGAAAATGTTTCCAGTAACATAGCCAGCCATCCGAATTGATACACATGGCAGCAGAGTTACCGATAGCTGTATATTTGGTGGCTCATTGAATAAATGTTTGTACAGACCTGAACTGCACAGAGCAGATTTTCATCTCCAAGGGAAAATAAAGAACAGAACCTTCCCCGATTCTGAACGACATGTACTGTGGTGAGAAATTTGAAATTTGGGAGAATTGCCTGAGAGTTTGAGGAAAGCCTTTCTGAATGTCTGAAGCAATGAATCACTTTTTCCAAACGTGTCCCAGAGATGGAGACAAGATTCACACTAGTGAGCAGTGAGAAGCCCATTAATAAAGACTATCACTCATTATCACCTTCTACCCTTATTTCAATAGCATGCAGATTCCCATCCTGCTTCTTGCCGCATAGAAACTAGATACTAATAACTCCTGACAAGAATGTCCTAGTGTGTACCTGGTGACACCAGTTCGCTGTTCACCTCCAAACTGCCATCTTGGAAACTTGGCACCGATATCTCAGAGGTACACACTAGGGCATTGGTCATGCTCACCCCATGTTGTATATCTGACATGTACCAGCCTCACTGTACCATTGTGGCACCATATTCAAACCACTTACAGTACACTTCTTGAAATGTACAATCATTGGAATGCAGCTGTAGGGATTCTTTGCATGCAGAGACAGGCACTCATCATGGAGTAGAGCATGGGCCCCTTAGGAATGCAAACTTGCTCTCTTAGTGCTCACTCACTGACTACCTGGAGCTCACAGCATCTTTGCCTTGTCTTTGAGCCCATCAGCCAGAGCTAAGAGGCGCACAGTAATTTTGTCTTGCCTTGCCTTTTGGTGCACACACAAAGCCGGGCAGCTTGTCACAGTTGTTAGCAATCATCAGTCAAGAAGGTGGATATGTTGCTGTACAACAGCATGCTGTGCCAATCTCACACCTGCACCATGCAGTAAATGCAGTAAACTCACTGCATCCAGCCATGCCTCAAAGTCTAAGGACAGTAGTTCCCAGCCAGGTCAGGGGACACACCCTTGAGTCAAGTGTTCCCAGCGCAGGAAGTTAAGGGCAGCTTAATATCATCTAGGGGCTTGGGACATCATCATTTGACTATCTGGAATGGTCATGGTCAGAATCCGAATCCCCTCATCAGGAGTTGAGGAGCTGAATGTCAGGCAGACCACCATCGTTTTGGCTTTCTGCTGTCTTGTGGGCTGATTTCTCCTGGAATGAGAGAAAGGGAGGGAATGATTGAGATGAAAGTGAATGATACAGCTGTTAGTTATAGAGTAATAGAGTCATACAGCATGGAAACAGATGCTTCGGTCCAACCCGTCCATGCTAAATATAATCCCAAACTGGATTAGTCACACCTGCCTGCGCCTGGCCCATATTCACCCAAACACTTCCTATTCATGTACTTATCCAAATGTCTTTTAAACATTCTAATTATACCCGTATCCACTACTTCCCCAGGATGCTAGTTCCACACACAAACCACACTTTGTGTAAAAAAAATTTGACCCATGTCTTTTTAAGATCTCTCTCTGCTCACCTTAAAAATATGACCCTGGTCTTGAAATCCTCCATCCCACAGAAAAGATAATTACCATTAACCCTATCTATATCCCTCATTATTTTATAATCTTCTACAAGGTCACCTGCCAATCTCGTATGCTCCAGTGGAAAAAAAATCCCAGCCTATCCAGGAGTTTTTTATAATTCAAACCTTCCATGCCCAACAACATCCTGGTAAATTTCTTCTGAACCCTGTCCAGCTTGATGGCATCCTTCCTATAACTGGGTGACCAGAACTGGGTACAGTAGTCCAGAAGAGGCCTCACCAATATCCTGTACAACGTCAATGTGACTTCCCAACTCCTAAAGTCAAAGGACTGAGCGATGAAGGCCAGCATGCTAAATGCCTTTTTAACCACCCTGTCTATATGTGACGCAAACTTCAAAGAATTAGGTGGCTGAACCCTTAGGTCCCTCTGTGCTACAGCACTACCCCAAGGCCCTACTAATACTTGTATTTAATTCTAATTAATTGTCCTACCTTTGTTGTTTTACCAGAATGCAAATACCTCAAAGTGAGAGAAAAGTGATTAGGTGTCCTGAGTGAGTGTGTTGGCAGCACAGAAGTCACACAAAGTTAGTAGTGAGAGAGGGAAGATATTACAGACAATAGTGAGAGTGGTAAAGCATAAGCCTTAGTGAAAGGAGGTAGATGAGGTAGCAGAGATAGAGTTTGTGTGAGATATCTGAGGGAAGACGGTGGCAGTTACTCTATCAGGGTGGAGATAGTCATTGACCTTTTTACATTGCTGGCTATTCCACCAACTGGCTGAGACCACACTGAGCCAAGTGGCAATCTTGAAGCAAGCTGGCAGGGTCTGGTGTTGTAGCATTCTCTGCTGGTCTTGCAGAAAGAGAATGTCCCTCCTTAGCACCACCCCATCCACCAAGATCTCCAGGTTCCTGTTTGTAAAGCAGGACACCAGTGCCCTCTTATCATAGAATCCCTATAGTGTGGAAACAGATGATTTGGCCCAATAAATCCACACTCACTCTCTAAAGAACATCCCACCCAGGCTCACCCCCATACTCTACCCTTGAAACCCTGCATTTCCCATGACTAATCCACCTAATATAAACACCTTTAAACTGTGGTAGGAAACTGGGGCACACGGAGGAAACCCACACAGACACGGGGAGAATGTCCAAACTCCACACAGGCAGTCAACTGAAGCTGGAATTGAGCCCAAGTCCCTGGTGCTGCAAGGCAGCGGTGCTAACCATTGAGTCACTGTGCCTTTCCTGCTATCTGCAAATATCATCAACTGTACAGGGCAGCTGCAGACTGATGGCACTTCACTGGGTGTATAACAGGCTTTTGAAGATGGTGACAATACCAGGTATTTTACGATTTCACAGCAGTGTCTCGTGCTTCTGGCTACAGTGAGTGGGAGAATCAGGCGAGCAGGGTGCCGTAGGTGCAGGGAAGGTGGTTAATGGAGAAAACTCGCTAGAGTTCACAGAGAAATTCTCCTCAAATCTTGAAGAAAATTACATATTATCAAAATATGGTAAGATTCAGCCCTTTATCTTTTGCAGTTGGAAGAACAGTTTTCCTACACTAACTCAAACCAATATGTTTTGGCTAGATGGGAACGCCTTAGGTGCAAAGTGTTTAGGAACCTCTTTTGAAGTTGGAGTCTCCATTGTGGGGACCACGGGACAATTGCATTTCTCCCCATGCACTGTTTTTATGTGTTGGTGTGCGTTTTGCATTTGGAGAGTTTGTGAACACTGAAGGAAGCTTGAAAGGTAAGTGTTACATGTTCTGTTACTTTCCAATGTCATGATTCAGTGCTGCATTGCAATTTAGATGTATTTTTAATGCAGTGATTTATTTTGCAAAGGTAAATTGACTCTTGCACTAGCCAGCATTGCATAATAGTTATCATGCATTACAGTACTTTTCCAAATATCAGAAATGCCAAAACGCATTTAAAAGTGTAAAAAGAAATCTATCAGCCTCTGCTGCCATATTTTGTGCTATAATTTGAATTGACTGACAGATCTCATTGATCTGACAAAAATGCTTTTGAAATTTAAAAATAACTCTCCTTTTGGTGTCCTGAATTTATTGATGGATACTCTTGCTTTGAAATGGAAATGAAACACAGTTGTTTTTTTTTTCAGTTTCAGACATTGTAGGAGAGGTTCTGAAGAGTTCTGACTTCTGAAGAAGTCTTTGTACTCAAAACATTAACTCTGTTTCTTTCTTATCAGAAGCTGCCAGGCCTGTTGGGTTTCTTTAGCACTCTCTATGTTAGTTTCCGATGTCTAACATCCACACAATTTTGCATTTATTCTGGCTAGAAGACTTTGTGAGGATAGCTTTAGCTATTATGAATGCTTGGCTTGGTTTCACAAGCTTTACATAGCTTCAGCTCAGCAGGTGGGCTACTGAGCCAAGAATGTTTGAAATAATAAGAGGCTATAATATCATAGTATGCGTTTAATGTGGTTTCTTGTTTGGTTACAAACCCAAAGGTACTTAAAGCACAGCAATGTTACTCTGAACTAGAGTAATGTTTTTCCAGTATCAGTGAGAGTGAATTTGAAAATAATTTTTGTTGTTATTTCATGGCTCTTGGCACATGATATGGGTGAAACACGACAGTGAACGACGGAGGGTGTGATCAGAGGGGTGTGATCAGAGGGGTTGTGAGATGGCATAAGGGTTGGGCGGGGAGTTGAAGGATGAGGTTTAGGTAAGCCTTTAAATAATGTTGGCAGCTGGGCTGTCGTATTAATGAACCAAAGTGAGCCTTCTAACCAGTTTGCCTCTACATTCGCCCTCCTCATGTACTCCACTGGAGTTCACAAAATGCACTGTGAACCTGACTGTTGTGAAGGGATAAAAGTCCCAGGCAAAGTCACATGTGTGTGCATTAGGGAAGGTGCGAAACGTTGAGAAGCTGGGTTTTCCTGAGCCCATGTTAAAATTGGGCCGGTTAGTCTACTTTTAAATTTAATTTGCTCATATATTGTTCAATGTAGCAGTAAACTGTAGCCTTGTCAGTTGACTATATTTTAATTGAGGGTCAGTTTAGTTCAGTTGGCTGGATGGCTGGTTTGTAAGACAGAGTAATGCCAATAGTGTGGGTTTAATTCCTGCACTGGCTGAGGCTACAACGAAGGACTCTCCTTCTCAACCTCTCCCTTCACCTGAGGCATTATGATCCTCAGGTTAAACCACCACCATCTCTCTGTCTAGTAACAGACAGCAGTAAGAGCAACTTTACTTTTATGTTTTAATTACTTCACTTATTATTGGTCACATTCCCTTCTTGCAATTTCATTCTAATTAAGAGAGTCCTTAAACATCCTTTACTGTAAGTGTGAAGCAGTTTCCTGTGAAAATATTCTGCAATTCACACCATGTTGCCCAGAATACTTTTGCACTTAGATAATGTCTGTAGTGGATACTTGCAATTTCATTATTAGGTTTTCAGCAGTATTGCATAAAACAGAAGTGTACAATAATAATTAGTCGTACTTCCTTAGAGACGGTGACACAACAATCTTACTGCTGTTCTCAGGCGACTTCCTGATGGGAAGAAGAAAAGTTTTACTTGGTGGAGGAGATGTTTTCAAAATAATTTTTAAATTGTAACGGAAAGTCGAATGAACGTTTTATACATAAGGTACAGTGTGAGGACACGTGGGATAAGTAACAGACCAAAGATTTTCAAGAGGAAAAGATGTTACAGAAGCAGTATTGTGTAATATACCTGCAAAAATTGCAGGCGATGTAACGTAAAATATCTAGAAGATAGTCAATATGCTATCAGTCTTAAGTTTATGAAGGAGATTGTGGGCAATCTTCTGTATTGTCAGGCTGAAAGTACCTAACAGTTAATCAAAATGATTGCAAGAAGACACATGCATTTCAATATGTAGCAATTTATTCGGTTAAAATACTGAATACATATATGAATTCATAGTTGTTAGTTTGTACCTTCTATACTAAAGCTAAATGATTAGGCTAAACTACTGAATATAGCAAGTGAGTCTAATACTGCCTTGCTATCTTATGGGGTCTTTTGCGACAATAGCACTTGGAGCTCTATCTCAGTTTCCATGGCACTGGTTGAACAAACCCAGTCTGATGGTGAAAGTCCAAAGTATGGGACAAAATCCCTGATATTTATATTATTCTGGTTACCTGCAGTATCATCGTCATTCCATTGTGTAGAAAACAGGAAGAAAATGTCTTCAGGTGGCTCCATGTTAACTGCATAAAAGTGTGGTTCCCTCAGACAATCAAAGTTAGTGCATTTCCAATAGTCAAATCAGGCTGTTTTTGCACAAGGCTAGTACTTTTCCATTTTGCTTCAATTGCTAATTGTCGTGTCCAATTACCCCTTAACGCTTCATGGTCTGCTTCAACGACAGAAAGATGTGACTAACAAAACCAGTCCTGTTCCTGCCACATTCTAATCAATAGGAGTAATGCCCACGCATTATAAAGTAGCTTAACGTGACATCGGCCTTTCAAAATAGGGCTGCCTGAATGAGATATAATATAAGAGGAAATCACCGTGGACTTACGAGAGGTATATCCTCCAAATAATATCTTTAAGGACATGACAGAATTTGTTGGTAGTAAACATTTTGTGGCTGCCATGTTTAAACTTTAGCAAGGCTACTGAAGAGCTCAGTACATAAGATCATCAAGACCTGTCCCTCAATTTGAGGATAATGTCAACTCAGGATTGCCATGGGTCTTGTAAATGACCAGGCCAGTCCTTGACCTGCAAATCTTTGGGCATGTGAGACAGGATGTCCTGTGAAGTACTGGAGTCCTGAGTCTAGGATTTGGTTCTTTTGTTTCCTTCCCGCAAGAAGCAATTGCAGGGGAGTGATTGAGTATTTTGGACATTCAAATCTTTGAAGCACAATGCACAGAACCTCACGGCTTATGGAGTGAAATGCTTTGGCAAGGTTGACTTACGCAATGCAAAGATCCATTTTTCTTGGTATGTTTTGCAAAAGGGAGAATATGAGAGATTGCTCAAGAAGGTGCAAAGCCGCACTGTCTCTGGGAGGATTTCTTTTACCACTGCAAGTCTATAACACTATTTGCATTTGTTCTTCCTACCCGGTTTCTCCAAGTGATTTTGTTCCAGTCATCAAATTCCTCAGTAATCCTTGCACTGAAATTCCACGGAATTTCATCTTTGGGAAAGGCAGTCAGGACATCTTCAAGGTCAGAATAGGACTTTTCCTAATGTCTAAAAAGGGTTGAGGCATAAGCGCTGATGAGGGGGTTTTGGAGTATCGATTATGGATGAGCTATAGGTCAAGTTTCATTCATAAAGTTAGGGAATCCTGGCTGTACCACCAATATTCTCTTGCAAATGGCAGAGCAATTCCATGGTATAAAGGAAACAAGTGTAAAGGAAAATATCCTGTGGATGTTGGAAAATTGATATCTGAAGAACTGTCTGTAATGATTTTAAGAGCATTGACCTGAAATGTTAATTGTTTCTGTCCACAAAAAACTGACTGACTTGCTGAGCTTTTTCAGCATCTTTTGTTATTATTCTATGGTCACAAAGGTCAATATCAACCTTTCCTTTCCAGTAGAAGGTATATCACCATCCTATTTCCATCAGCTGTCTCTCCTCCAGAAACCGGGACTTATTGAAGGGAGCATTGTCAATTTGGAGTCTTGATATCTGATGTTACACAAAAGCCGTTCTTTTCTCTGGATTATCACTCTTGAGACTATTTGTAACTGGTATCACATTCCAATTGCAAAACATAGAATTTGCTTTCTTTGACCACAAAGATACAGATCCCACATAGTGTAGTTCTCCAGCCAGGAGAAAGAGGGACAGCCTAGTTTTAGGGCCTCCTTCCCATGTAGGGTGAGCATCCTGAAGATGACAGTTCAGTCACAATGGCTTCAGCCCAGTGACATACTGTTCAACAACCTTCATGCATCTGTGTTGTACAAGGCTCTAGTCAGACTATATTTGGTATATTGTGAGCAGTTTTGGGCCCCATAACTAAGGAAAGATGTGTTGACCTTAGAGGGGGTCTAGAAGAGGTTCCCAAGAGTGAAGGACTAGTCCTGTGAGGAGCGGTTGAGGACTTTAGGTCTGTATTCAATGGAGTTTGGAAGGATGATGGAGATTTCATTGAAACATTCAGAATACTGAGAAACCTGAACAGGGTGGACATGGAGAAGTTATTTCCACCATTTGGAGAGACTCATACCCAAGGAAAAGTTTCAGAGTGAAGGGACAATGACTTAGAAATGAAATGAGGAGGAATTGTTTTAGCCTAAGGGTGGTGACTCTTTGAAACTCATGTACCAACTATATAAGCTGTGGAGGCCAAATCATTGAGTGTATTCAAGATGAAGACAGGTAAGGCCTTGATTAGTAAGGGGATCAAAAGCTTATGGGGAGAAGGCAGGAGAATGGGGTTGAGAAACATATCAGCCAGTGATTGAATGGCAGAGCAGACTTGATGGGCAGAATGGCCTAATTCTGCCCTGTATCTTATAGTCTTATGTTCTGTCACATGTTTGCTGATTTTTAGCTTAAAATTCCAGGTTCACAGTCATATCTCCTCTACTAATTTTCCATTATGCAAGCATACAAAAACATATGAAAATATGAAATCATGGCTAATTTGATGTTGGCCTCTACTCAACATTGTCAACTACCCTCGACAATCTGCGACTCCCTTCTTCAACAAGAATCTATTTACCTCTGCCTTGAAAATATTGCCACAGGACTTTACAAGTGGATCCTGGAGAATATTATGTATGACTGTGTTTGACCTGGGGGTATCATTATTGTTCACATGGACTTCTGGGGTTTGCCATCATGGTACGGTGACATGTCACATCCCGATGACTGTGCTGCTGCCAGCTTCTGCCTTTGCAATTGGTAAGTCTTCCTTCATCAGCCCTGCCATGAAGCAGTTCTAAAAGGGCGATTAAATTCTGGCCTAGCCAGTAACTCCCAAATCCCTTTGAAGAATATTAAGGAAAGGTAGTGTCGCCTGTGAAATATTCAACCAGTTTAGTACTTATAAAATACATTTCCCATGTGCTATTACTGTCTGGGACAAACAAAGGACTATGGTTCAAACGTGATTTTATTAAGAACATTTTTAAATTAAAGAAACAATTCTTACACAACAAATGAAGTTAATTTTTCCCAAAGCTGACTGCCTGAAAAACAGATATACTGCCCACTCTGGTGAGCTTGATTGGGCTTCTGGATACAATTCACTGAGCTCCATCTACAGGTGCACACAGGGTCTTTTCTGCTCGGTACAAAGGATGTCTTGCATGGGGTCTTCACTGGCTGAAAACAACAAATGCTGGAGAGTGAGCAAGCTAACGTTTCAAGTCCAGATGACTCTTCATTAGAGCTGAAGTGAAGTGTGGCGGGGGCAGCATTTATGCAATAGTTTGGGGCGGGTTGTGGGTGTAGGGTACTGGTAGAGAAAAGATGTTAAAAACCGAAAGATCTGCGGATGCTGTAAATCAGGAACAAAAACAAAGTTGCTGGAAAAGCTCAGCAGGCCTGGCAACATCTGTGAAGGAAAAAACAAAGTTAACGTTTCGGGTCCGGTGACCCTTCCTCAGAACAGATGTTAATTGTTCAGATTAAGTGATCGGAATGTGAGAATGGCAGAACAATGTGTCTCCTGCCAGACTTGAAAGGGCAATAACTGGGATTGGGTAAGGGGAGAACGTGATAATAAGTTAAAAGAAAAGGAAAACTCATTCACAATTTAAAGGTGTTGAACTCAATATTAAGTCCAGAAGGCTATAAAGTGCCTAGTCTGAAGATGAGATGTTGTTCCTCCAGTTTCTGCTGTGATTCACTGGAACACAGCAGCATGCCGAAGACAGACATTTGGGCAAGTGAGCAGGACGCTGTGTTAAAATGACCAGCTACGGGAAGCTTGGGGTCATGCTTGTGCATGGACTGGAGGTGTTCTACAAAGCGGTCTCCCAGTCTGTGTTTGGCTTCTCCAATGTAGAGTAGGCTACATTGGATGCAGCCAACACAATACACAAGATTGGAGGAGGTACAGGTGAAATGCTGCTTCACCTGGAAAGACTGTTTAGGCCCTTGGATGGTGAGCAGGGAGGAGGTGAACGGTCAGGTGTTGCACCTTCTGCAGTTGCATGGGAAGATACCATGGGAAGTGGGGTGGGCTTCGTGATTGATGAATGGACTAGGGTGTCCCAGAGGGAACGATCCCTGCGAAATGCAAATAGAGGGAGTGAGGGGAAGATGTATTTGGTGGTGGAATTCTGCTAGAGTTGCCTGAAACGGCGAAGAACGATCCTTTGAATGCGGATGCTGGTGGGATGAAAAGTGAGGACAAAGGGAACCCGATCACACTGTTGTAATTGATGGGAAGGGGCAAGGACAGAAACATGGGTGATAGGTTTCATGCTGAGCACCCTGACAACCACAGTGGGTGGGAAACCATGGTTATGGAAGAAGCAAGCTATGTCAGCAATGCTGTTTTGGAAGGTGGTCTCATTTGAACAGATATGATGTAGGCGAGGGAACTGGGAGAATAGGATGGAGTTCTTACAGTATGTGGGGTTTGATGAGCTGTAGTGAATGTAGATATCCTCCATAAATCTAGTCCCATTTGCCAGTATTTGGCTCATACCATTCTAAACTCTTCCAATTCATATGCCCATCCAGCCAGCATGGCAAATTTCTTTAGGAGGCTGAGGGACAAATTGTAATGAAAGGATTTGGTATAGTAGATGAAGATAAATAAATGTATTTGATGCATGGATCCTGAACAATTTTAAGATCACAGCTGAAGCCATTTAAGAGTCAAATTAGAAAGTATTTTTGATACCAAGGAAAATGAGCATCTGGAATTCCTTCTCCAAAAATGTGAGGCTGCTGGATCAATTTAAAATTTTAAGGATGAAATTGATACATTTTTATTAGGTTCAGATATTGAAGGATAGGGAGCAAAAATCAGCAACTGGAGTTGAAGTACAAATTGTGCATGACTTAACTAAAAGATGAATAGACTTAACAACTGAAATACCCACTCTTATGTTTCAGTTCTTGCTGAATACAAGAGTAAATACAAAAGGCCAATATTTATTTCATTTGAAACGCATCCACTGGCACACAAGTGTACATAAATTTTAAAGGTATAGCATCCAAGACACAACACAAGAGATCAAAAGTACAGATGAATAGTTTAATGAAACCAAAAACTCACACTGTGACAGAGGTAAGGAAAGCCAGTGGGTTCAACCATAAATCCCATGAGATCCATCCAATCCTGTGGTTTGATATACAATTTTGGCCGTCCGTACGGTGGTAAGGATATCCAATCAATTCAGGTAGTGCAAAAAATCACAACCAAACCGCTGCCTATCTTTGAATTCTGAGGTCAGTCCAGTTGGCTGCATGGCTGGTCTGTAATACAGAGTAGTGGAAACAACATGAGTTCAATTTCTGCACTGGCTGAAGTTACCATAAAGGTCCCACTTACTCAAGCTCACCCTTTGCTTAAAGGGTGGTGACCCTCAGGTTAAACCACCACCAGTCATCTCCCTGTAGTAAGTGACTTTATCTTGTATGCACAGGTTAATGGGCAGACAGCACAAAATTGCTCAAGGGGACAGTGGAATCAGGTACAGGGGTTTCTGTTATACCATGATAGCTGCATTCCTGTGCAATCCTGTTTTATGGAAAATCACACTATATGAATAATGGGGCCTCTGGGAAAAGTGGGGTTGGGGCGGACCACCAAAATAAATCGGTCAAAAATCACTCAAAAGTCTAACACAAAGCATAGCACAGTTTGAATAAATGTTTAATTCACATCTCATAATGAAATAAAAGCAAATTTAACACCTTACCTTGAAAAAGTATCAAGATGACTTGATGGGGGAGGAGGTTTTGAGGTGACTGCATTGTTAACGCAGCGGCTGAGGGTTGTCATCTTCTTCATCATCATCATCATCATCATCATCATCATCACCTTCAGTGCGGAGACTCTTTGATCGCTAACGTTGCGCGTATTCAGGAAAAAGTCCGCGAAACGATCATGTGATACCGACGTGTAATCCTCCATGCACTGATGGAATCATGTTGCAGCCAACGGAAGATCATTTTTTAGAAATAGCGTTCCCTTATTCATCAGTCACATTACAGCCAATTCGCATTGCCAGAACACACGTTGTAGCAGAACTGACTGGTAGTGTAAAAAAAACTGAAAGACATGTGATTAGAAGCTTGAGGCAGTGGTCAATAAAGAAAAAAAATTCAAGACCTCCCAGATGGACTACACGGCACTTTCTAACCTTGTCATTTCCTATGTAGACAGACAAGTCCAGAGCATGTGTTTTGGCAGATGGACTGTAGATTCTCCAGTAGCAATACCAATGGGAAAACAAGCAAATACTTAAAATTAGAATTGATCCTGTAGAGTAAATGTAACAATATAATCCACATTTTCACAGTTGATTTTGCTATAAAATAGATTCCACCATGATACTTCAGAAGGAGGAGTCAATTCTTAGTTAGACAGTTTGAACAAATGTTAACATGATGCAGATGGAAATGTTCCTAGCCATTGCACCTCAATTTTTCAGGAGTTTATGTGGAATAGTTGCATTTTATTGAAAAACAGCCCAAGGCCTTAGGATGATGGTCTTTCTTAGAACTCTACTTTCACCTAATTTTGTTTTGTGGTTCTTCCTCATGCTGAGCTAAGATGTAAATAATGTTGTGTGAGCCTCCTTCATAAGCGATGCAGGAGGCAGCAGCGGGGCTTTGGCCTCAGGGCTCATCCACTCACTCCGTTTTATTCTTTCGTTTCTTCTTTTCTTGATTTCCTTGTTGCTTCTTAATTTTTTTTAACTTACCTTCTGAAGATGTCGCTCGCGAGGTGACAGCATCAGGGTCAGGAAAGTGGCAACAGCTGGAGGCCAGGGCAGGACTATAACGGTTGGCAGTGAGGCATCTGGTGTGCTGGGTGGAACTCTAGCAGTCGGCAGCATTGGGGCATCATCAAGGTCTTGAGCAGTCAGCAGCAAGATGGCAGCGCTGAGGAGACCGATCGTAGAGCGGGTCAGAGATCGAGCCCTCATGGGGAAAGTCCAGCGTGGATCGTCTGCAGGCCCATGTCTACGGATGGACTGTAATGCTGAACCTTTAACTTTATTTCTTTATTCTTCCACTTTATCCCAAGAAGAACTGTAATGTTGAACTTTATGTTTCTACTTTGTACCTGAGATTTTGTACTTAGGTAACTTTGTTCCTAAAATGGCACCTGGAATGGTGATTTTGCACACTTTTCACTGTACTCCTGTAGCCCTGTACCTGGGTACACATGATAATGACACCTAAATCTAATTCTAATATCCTTAGATCCCATCTTGTTGCTATTGATAAAAGTACTGGCTTTTAATCAGTCACTTGGGGTTCGTTATTTCTGCACTCTTCACACAGTGATTTATTCATTAATTAAGGAGCAATAATAAAATACTGCCTCGCTGTCTCAATGGTGTATTTAAAGCGATATGTAAAGAAAAGGATCATTAAAATAACAATCCTTTTGGCAATGCTAGACAAGCTCTTATATATTTTAACGCATACCTTATTAGGAAGATTGGCTCAATGTTTACTGCCTATGAGATTTTCACATGATTATGATTTTGGGTGAGAATTTAAGGTTCCAGGAAGGTTATCCATTGCAACACACAAGGTTTCAGTAACCTTTTAGCATAATCTGAATGGATGAGAGGATTTTTCCTTTCTGTTAATATTGTTTGAATTAGTATTGCTGGTGAGAAGTCTCATAATCCCTCAGTACATTTGGTACATTTTGGTCGTACATTGAATTTTCAGCTAGTTGAGATCACCAGGTCCCCAGTCATTGTTATATACGTCTGACAGCCAAGGCACCCTGCCAAGATCACAAGATCTGAACATTATCCTTTTGTGTCAGTCTACAGCATTATTTTCTACTTTACATAATCAGTGTGTGCAGTTTTTGACCTCAGATGCCCCTTTCATTCAGTAATATTCGATAGTTCCCACAGGAACTGTTCAAGGCTGGAATCTGCAATGCTAATATCGCCTTTGCACTCACTTTTTTTCAAACAGTGATTTTGTTTTGCTTATCTGGACAATGTTTACTGCAGAAAGTAGGACCTTCCATATTTCAGGAATGCAAAGCCAGCATTGAACACTCCCAAGAAGGTACAGCACAGCTGGCCACAGAGTAAAAGTTCTTGAACCTCATCCAAAGAAATGCCTCATCTACAATCTCAAATGCTTTGACTACACCAGAGTGATGTTTTTGGATTAACCATCCAGTGGCATCAGGGTAGAATCATAGAATCCCTACAGTGGTAAAGCAGGCCATTTGGCCCATCGAGTTCACACTGACCCTCTGAAGACCATCCGACCTAGCCGCACCCACTGTGCCCTATCCCTGTAACTCTGTGTTTCCCATGGCAAATCCACCTAGCCTGCACATCTTTGGACATCTTTCAGTAAGATGATCAATTTAGTGCTAACTAATAAGGAGACGGGAATGTGTTCAGTGGTATGGGTTAATGAAAACATAGCACTGAATTGCAAAACATCAAGCAAAAACAAGAGATGTCACTCTCTGATGAAAGGACAATGTGCTAACCAATAATGTCACTCAGTGCTCATCTGTAGTAAATTTAGTTATTTATATTTCCCTCTGTTATTACTCCTGACCAGTCAAGACCATCACTCATGACCTTTCAATGTCTCTCTAAGATTATTCTGCATTCAGATGTTAAGAAATATCAAGATACTTTTGAAAGAAAATGTTCGTTTAGTGCTGTGTGTGGTTAACGTTTGTGTTTTAATTTATCTACTTACATCCTGTCCCAAATCTCTGCCCAGTTTGTACAATGGGCTTAATCAACTGATCTTCGTGTCCTAGCACTAGTCATAGAGTTATACGCACGGAAACAGATCCTCCAGTCCCACTCGTCCGTGCCAACCAGACATCCCTATCTCACCTAGTCCCATTTGCCAGCGTTAGGCCCATATCCCTCTAAACCATTGCTATTTATATACCCATCAAAATGCCTTTTCAATATGGTAATTGTACCTGCCTCCACCACTTCCTCTAGCAGCTCATTCCATACACGTACCATCCTTTGCGTGAAAAAGTTACACCTCAGGTCCTTTTTAAATCTTTCCCCTCTCACCTTGAACCTATGCCCTCTAGTTTTGGACTCCCCCACCCTAAGAAAAAGATCTTGGCTATTTGCCATATCCATGCCCCTCATGATTTTATAAACTTTTATAAAATTACCCTTCAGCCTCCGACATTCCAGGGAAAGAAGATCCAGCCTATACAATCTCTCGCTATAATTCAAACCCTCCAGGCCTGCCCACATCCTTGTAAATCCTTTCTGCACCCTCTCAAGTTTAATAACATCCTTCCTTTCGAAGGGTGACCAGAATTGTACATAGTATTCTAAAAGTGGCCTCACCAATGTCCTGTACAGCCACAACATGACATCCCAACTCCTGTACTCAGTGTTCTGACCAATGAAGGCAAGTGTGCCAAACACCTTCTTCAGCACTCTGTTTAACTGCAACCCCACTTTCAAGGAACTATGCACCTATACTCCTCGTTTTCTTTGTTTGGCGACACTCTCGGGGCCCCTACTATTAACTGTATAAGTCCTGCCCTGATTTGCCTTACCAAATTCAACAGTACACATTTATCTAAATTAAACTCCATCTACCACTCTTGGCCCATTGGCCCATCTGATCAAGGTCCCATTGTACTATGAGATGATCCTCCTACCTGTCCACTACACACCAATTTTGGTGTAATTTGCAAATACTAATCACACCTCCTATATTGATATCCACATCATTTATATAAATGACAAAAAGCAGTGGACCCAGCACCAATCCTTGTGCCACATCGCTGGACATAGGCCCACAGTCCAAAAAGCAACTCTGTACCACCATTCTCTGTCTCTTACCTTCAAACCAATTTTGTATCGAACAGGCTAGGTTCCCTGGATCCGATGTGATCTAACCTTACTAACCAGTCTACTAAGCAGAACCTTATTGAAAGAGTTGCTGAAGTGCATGTAGACAATGTCGGCCACTCTGCTTTGATCAATCTTCTTTTTCACCTCTTCAAAAAGCTCAATCAATTTAGTGAGACACAATTTCCCACACAGATAGCCATGTTGACTATCTCTAATCAGTCCTTGCCTTTCCAAGTGCATTTAAATCCTGTCCCTCCAACAACTTACCTACCACTGATGTAAGGCTTACTGTTCTGTAGTTCGCTGGCTTTTCCTTACATATAATTGTGCCATATTAGCCAACCTCCAGACTTCCAGCACCTCACCCATGGCTGCCGCTGATACAAATATCTTAGCAAGGGGCCTAGCAATCTCTTCCCTAGCTTCACACAAAGATTTGGGGAACACCTGGTCAGGTTCCAGGGATTTATCTACCTTTCTGCATTTATGTAAGCTTGTGTTTATTTATTCCTGTTAACGGTAATTTAATAACTTTAACCTCAATGAGGGTTTCTACTGCAGTTCTCCCTCTGGTGTAAGTTTTTCATTCTAACGAGGAGCTCCTAACCACATTACTGCCTGGGGAACCACCAAAATATTGGCCTATAGTCGTTCTCACTTGCCTAAAGCCTGGCCGCTTAACTTGTCTGTGAGATTCAGTGATATTTCAGAAAATCCTGCAACCCTATCCTTCAATGGTATCCAACAGACTCTGTTCCTCTCAAAACCATCACCATAGCATTGTGTATCACATGAACTTTGTATCCAGGGAGAAATATCGATCAGCTATTCTTTAGATCCCAACTCTATTCTATCTTGGAAATAACTGTGCTATTTAAAGTATAACCGTGTAGAAAACCTGACATTTTTAATACTTTCCTTGAACTTTGGAGAGCAAAAATCTATCTGTGATAACACAAAGATGGATAGGATAGTGAGTTATGAAGAAGACATAGGGAGCCTACAGAAGGCTATAGACAGATTAACAAGTGGACAAAGACCTGACCAATGGAGTACAGTGTGAGAAAGTGTGAAATTGTCCATTTTTGCAGAAATAATAAAAACAAAGCATGCTATCTCAATGGTGAGAGGTTGCAGAGCTCTGAGCTGCAGAGATCTGGATGCCCCTGTGCATGATTGTAGGAGGTGAGTTGGCAGGCACATCAACTAATTAGAATAACAAATGGAATGTTAAGTTTTATTGTGAAGGAAATTGAACACAAAAGTTGGGAGGTTATGCTGCAGCTATAGAGGGCATTGATGAGAACACATCTGGAGTACTGTAAATATTATAGGTCACCGTACTTACGGAAAGATGAAAAATGCACGGGAAGCAGTTCACAGGAGGTTTATTTGACTTAATCCCTGAAATGAGCAGAATGCCTTATGAGAAGGGGCTGGACTGGCTAGGCCTGTATTATCTGGAGTTTAGAAGAGTCAGAGATCACTTAATTAAAGCATACAAGATCGTGAGGAGACTTATTGGATAGATATTGAGAGGATGTTTCCTTTCGCGGAAGAACCTAGAACTAGGGATCATAGTTTAAAAACAAGATGTCACCCATTTAAAACATAGATGAGGAACTTCTTTTTCTTTCAGAGAACTGAGAGTCTTTGGAATTCCCTTCTTCAAATGCTGTTGATGCAGAATCACTTAAAACTTTTAATGCAGAGGTAGACAGGTTCTTGATTGCCAAGGGGATGAAAGATTATCAGGAATATGCATAAATGTACAGTTGAGGTTAAAATCAGATCAGCCATGATCTTGTTATATGGTGGAGCATGCTCGAAGAGTGAAGCGGCCTGCTCTTGTTCCTTGTTCATACGTATCTACTGTCAGCGTAAAAGCTTCTGCCATTGCCCACCGAATAACAAGCGGCACATCTCCCTGCCACTCTGCCACCCTCACTCCCACTTTTAAACTCTAGCCAGCAAATCCCTCAGATTCCCATCAGCAGAATTCAGAACAGCACTTGCCAAACAATGGAAGAGGCGATGGCCTAGTGTTATTATCGCTGGACTGTTAATCCAGAGACCCAGCCAATATTCTGGAGACCTGGGTTAGAATACGGCAGATGGTGGAATTTGAGTTCAACAAATATCTGGAATTAAGAATCTAATGATGACCGTGAATCCATTGTCGATTGTCAGAAAAACCCATCTGGTTCACGAATGTCCTTTAGGGAAGGAAACTGCCATCCTTACCTGGTCTGCCCTACATGTGACTCCAGACCCACAGCAACGTGGTTGACTCTTAACTGCCCTCTGGGCAGTTAGAGATCGGCAATAAATGCTGCCTGGCCAGCGACACCCTCATCCTGTGAGTGAATAAACCATGAATAAAGAAAAAAAGTTACATAGCCAGTATAGCTGACACACCGTCATACACACAAATCTATTCTCTAACCCTAGCCGCTGCTTAAGCACTAGGCCACACAGTTTACCTGTCCTTAGATACATCCCATCTAAACACCCTCCCTGAGTCACTGCTACTCAGTCACCAACGCCACTGGAGACCCACACCTTGTCGTTGTCTGGTAGGGAAACATCATGTAGAGTCAAGCAATCAGAAAATTCCAAATGGTTTCATTTACAGCTAGAAAATGTGAAGAAAAACAAAATAAATAGAGGCTGTCAAACCTCCCCACAATGCAAACCAAATGCTGGCATGTTGACCAATGACTATGGTACATACCCTGATGGTCTGTTGCGCTCAACTCCCATCCACTGGAACTGGATATCGATCAGCTCCTGTCTGGCTTGTAGCACTTGATGCGGCTGAATTCTGTCAAAGTCAATGGCAACTTTTTCTTTTTGAATGCCCTCATCCTCCTCCTTGGAAGACTGCTCCCATTCTCCCAGTTCCTTAGCACCAGCACATGGCTTTGTTGCCTGCTCCATTTGTACAGAGCACAGCAAGCCAGGCTAATGCAGCACACACTGTCTGGATTATGTTGGAGACACCCTCCCGATACTGGTCCAAGAAGCAAAACTGTATCTTCGGCAGTCTTATCACTTTCTCCACCTGGCTGTGACATAGGTGGCCTGATGCAATTGTGGATGCATAATTGGTAGATCCCGTACAGGCCATCCATCATGTATTGTAAGCAGATAATTGCACAGAAGTTCAAAATGGCTGTCACCTTCACAGTTATCAGGAGAGGATTGCCTCCCGCTCCTGCAGCCCTCAGTTCCTGTTCCAAGATCTGGCATATTTCCAAAACAGTGGCCCAGGACATATTGAGCCTGCTAGGACATCCTCAGAAAATGAAATCAGTGACAAGAAACCTCCTCTTTACCCTCATGTATCCTGGGAGGATCTGCAGCTTCAACCTGTCCCTGAGCTGTGTGCTCCTTGGCCTCTATGACATCTTGTTGCTGCTGCTCCTGAGCTTGCCTTTGGCCCTGATCCTCCTGTACCCACCTTCACCATCTTAGGTGGCAGCCATAGTGACCAACATCCCAGCTATACGCATGACTCTTGCTGGTGACGGCCTACGTTGGGAACATAAGGAGTAAGACAGGGTCTTATCTGTAAGGACATTCAGGGCGGTATGTTCTGCTGATGAAGGCTGTACACACACCTCTGTACAGTGTGACATGCAACTCTCTGATCATGAGGACCATGTCTCCGGATTTCATTCAGCTTCAGCCTCAGCATCTGCACCAACTTGCTGCACTGGCTGAGGGACCAACACAGAAAGGGCGTGCCTGGTATGATCCAACTCCTTTCTCATCCCAGACCCACACCAACCATGAAACATAACATTGCATTGCATTTTGATACTTACATGACGGAATGATGTCTCAGCCTCCCGGAGCTGCCGTGCAGATGGAAAAAGTTATGAGTCTTTTTAGCAAGAATTTGCCTCTTTTTTACATCATTGACGCTGAGTTCACTATCATTGAGATGCCAGTGTTCAATTTGCAAGAACCAATGGCATGGTGCATGTCAGTTTTGCACTGTCCTCAGTGATGCACACACAGTGCCCTGAACTGTATTTGTCCCAGACCTCTGACCATCTT
Source organism: Ginglymostoma cirratum (assembly GCA_024137785.1). NCBI lineage: Eukaryota > Metazoa > Chordata > Chondrichthyes > Orectolobiformes > Ginglymostomatidae > Ginglymostoma > Ginglymostoma cirratum. Next base: position 21,437,283 of record JAHRHZ010000019.1, read on the forward strand.
CAACACAGCTCTCTCGATGCATCTGACCAGACCACTGATCACTGTCTTTGCAGCTCCCTGACTGACAATTCACCATTCCCTGACTGCATGTGATGGCCCCACAGGACTGACTATTGCTCACTTCTTCGACTGTATTTGGATACACACCCTGATTGTGGCAGATCAAAAGTGTAACTAACTATGGTCAAGCCCCTGGACTATATGTGTGGATTATGCTGTAACTGATGGTACCAGGACGCCTGACCCACAGCACCCCTCCTTGACTAGCCTGAAAGCTAATCCCATCCACATTCTGATATGGCCAGTTGGTTGAATAAAAATGCAGTGTGTTTGCTGTGTAGCCAGCTGGCACATGCTGTAGATCTAAGATGGACATCTCAGTGTGCTGGACAGCAAGATATCCTCCACACTGGATGAATCCCTACCGACAAGCATGCCAAGTGATCTGTCTGTGCATCAGTGCAAATGAGCATGTCAGTATGGCAGTACTGATAGCCTTTAGGCTCTGGCTGAAGTACTAATGTGCTAACAGGCATAGCATGCGCGGCAAGGCATGGCATGGGTGCTGTAAATATGCAGGTAGATTCTAAGCGAACAAATCCGAGTAGGCCATGTGAGTGACGTCGAGATACAGCCTGGTTCTATCCATGAGCTGAAAGTCTGTCCTTGCACCAGCCTTTCACTGCTAGTTGCCCTTGCATGGTTAAATACAGATCTGCACTTCCTAAGCATCCTGCAAGTGGATCAGAGAGGAGCATAATGATCCTGAGGAGATGGCATTAATCAGATGCCCAAGTCCGTGGATGAGGGGTGCGTGCAGTTGGTGCCCGCAGATTACGCCCAGAGATGCTGTTATGTGCTGAGCAGCCGAGAGGCTCATTGCCAATAGTCACCAGGTACCCGCTCTGATTTCCACATCAAGGATTCCCAGCATCTAGCTTGCACAGAAAGGTCGGGGAAAGAAGTTGCATATTAATGAGGTGAAATGAGCAGTTAATAAGGTCGTTAACAGTCAGTAGTTTCCCCTTAATAGGCAACTCACTGCTGCTAAGCGAGAATCTCACCTGAACACCTAGACCTTTGTTAAAAAATGCAGTGAGTTATTCCTGACATCAAGATAGGCCTTGCTGGATTTCTTTTGTGATTCTGCCACATTTCTCAGGCTAGACCATGTTTTCAGGATCTGATAAGACTTTACTCAGAGTTTCTGATGCAATGTATAAAATGCAGCAATTTGCAGAAAGCATGCTCCTGCAGTGTGATGTAGAAGACAGAATCTGATTTAGTGAATGACTTTGTGGTGACCTGCGACCCCACTTCTTGTGCAGTGCTAGTTATAATTGTTTAAAGCAGAGCAGCAGAGGCCCTAATGCTTTCACCCACTTGGAAGTTGGTGTAGGGCACTGCTTTTCGAGCATTTCCTTACCGTAACCCATTTGGAGGCATGAAATTTGTTACAAGCACTCAGTGAGAATTGCGAGAGCTAGACAGGGGATTGTGAAAGCAGGTGCCAGTTCGAGCGAGAGTACAGCTGTTATAACTCATAGAAAATAGAACAGTAGAGCGCAGGATCAGGCCCTTCGACCCAACATGTCTATGTTGATCACAATACCATTCCAAACTCATTCCATCTGCCTGCACATGGCTCATATCCCTCTGTTCCCTGCCTCTTTATATGTCTGCCTGAATGCCTCTTAAATGTTGCTATTGTATCCGTGTTTACCACCTCCCCTGGTAACATGTTCCAGGGACCTACCACTCTCTGCGTAAAAACTTGCCTCGCACATCTCATTTAAACTTGCCCCTCTCACCTTAAACCTATAATCCCTGGTACTTGACATTTCCAAATAGGTCAGAGTTCAAGGCAGTCTGTGCTTTCCTGGAGCTCATGACCCCAGAATGTGGGCCCATGATCCCTGTTTGGAAAATCTTAGCTTGTGATCTCCAAGCAGCGCTGCACACCTTTGGACTGTGGCCTCCCTGATACTTTGTTATCTAAGCCATTGGACACATCATGCAAGGGATCTGACCTGCTCGGCAAGCATTTGTCTCACATAAATAGTCTCATAATCTGAGTCGACTGCTAGTGAAAATGCTGAAGGAGGTGTTTTCAACCCCTTACAATGTATTACCTCTTTCAACTCTTCCAAGACCTCATGATTCTGCACTGTCATGCATAGCTAATCGATCTCCGTGATCCTCTCATACTTTATACCAAAACTGTCCTAGAAGAGAATAGGATATCCTTTATTGTCACTTGACTCCAGTTCAGAAGTATAGAAGTACAGTGAAAAGTTTTTACAAAGGCTGCCTTTTAATGGCACCATCTTAGGTACAAGTACTTAGATACAAGTCTTACAGAGTAAAAGGAAAGTGTTGCTATACAAAGAGGATTAAAGGAAAGCATGAACATTACTTACAAGAGGTAGTTATAACACAGTAAAAAGATTTTAAATTACAGTCCGATAACAGCAGTTCAGCATGTGGTGCCAGGCTCAAGTCCAGCAATTGTCCTGCAGTGCTCCAGCCTCCTGTTCGCACCTTACTGGCACTCAGCAGCAACCAGATAAGTCGCCCTGTACCGGGATTCGTACCTCAATCCCTCCGTCAACGCAGGTACTTGGCCCCTCCTTCATTCCAAGGTCGCATCCTCTCTGTTGCTGTGGGGATGCAGCCCTTCCATTGCTCTGGAACTCAGCCTAGCCCACACTTGATCTGCTGCCATTGCCCTGGCCCATACTCACTGTGCTGCCGCTGCGGAGTCGTTGTAAATTGGTTGCTAGAATTCAAGACCTGAAATTGTGACACAGTGCCAAGGGAACTACTCATTGAAGGTACTAATGAAATATGTGATGTTATTCCTGTGCTATGCCTGTGAGGATAAAAGGAGGCACAAACACAAAAGAAATGTTATTTGAACTTTGGTTTAACCAATCACCTGTATCCCCTTTTCAATCATGTTTAACACTGTCCATTAACATTACAAGGATCAGGAGGAAACAAAAAAGACGATAACAATGATTTATTGGCCGCCTATGTCTCCATCTCCTGACAAACCTGTTATCTTCCTTCTTTGCCATTTATAACCCCTTCTTCAAATCTCTTGATTGTGGATCTCTGGTCAAATCTCTGGTGGTTTTACCTTGTTCTCTCTTAAAATCTCCTTTATACAATGGAAGGACGATAATGAGATGCCTATCACATAGGACTATTAGAATCATTAGGCTCAACAATACAAACGTGCATCAAATTCATCTTCATGTTCTGGTTTGCATATTATAAAACAATAGAGGTATTGGCTAACCATAGCACTTGATCTCCAACAATTACAGTACAATGAACCCAGACATGCTGCCAGGAATTCTCTACCAATGGACAGCTTAGGAACCATAGGTCCAAAGTCACCTTTTTCCTCAAGCATGCTAAATTTATCACATACATCTCGGCTTGCTTACATATTGTATCCTTAAAAGTTATTCTCCGAAACAAGTTATCCACTTTGTATTTGATTAAATCAATATAACTGATATGTCCTGCCTGTCCCCCAGATTAACCATCTGCTCACTAAAATATTGCTTCAATAAATGTGTTTGAGTTTCCTGTCCTTCAAGAAGAGGCTGTGTCCTTTCATCCCTCTGTTCCAGACAAGATTAAATAGCTTGTGATGGTCTGCATTATCATGTCCCTTTAGAATCCTAAAATCAGCAATCACCATAATTTCTCTTCAGCAATGATAAGATATTCAATTTGCATAATCACTCATCATAATCCAAACCTTCCATCCTCTCAATCATTATGATTCCTGCCTTTTGTATCCTCTGCCTTGCTGCAGTATGTTCTTTATGTTGCCTGAACAGAACTGCTCGCAGTATTCTAAGGGCATACTGATGAATTATAAAGTAGCAAGATTTGCTCACTATTTCAATTCAATATTGACCTTTTGTCTCAGCACTTGATTTGCTTTCTTTGCTGCTATCAAGCATTGTTGTGTTAGCTTCAACTTATTGTTGATCAAGATCCCAGTTGTCTCCCATTTTCCATGCATTCAGATATCATTCCATTCCTGGAGTGTTTGTCTGCAAGTGGAGCACTATTTATTTCTGCAAATTGAATTTCACCTGTCAACTGTCTAACCACTTCCCATGTACATATTAAAATAGTTTTGCTGTCTGTAGCTTATCCCATTCATAACATCTCCAGGACTAGCCATTGTGCTTGTGAATCCTGCTTCGAGATAAGGTCTGACAAAAAGCTTGTTGGCTGTTGAACAATTACTGTTATCAGCCAATCCATTTCTCTTGTAATCCTTCCAATCTTTCTTCTTATTTCTCTTATTCCAATGAACTAGCACAGTCTGTCTTGCTGCATCCTTAATGTGCTGAAATTAAAGTTCATTGCACTGTCTCTATTTTTCCACTTTTTTTTTCTTGGAATGCTGAAACTGTGGAACTCCTGACCTTCACGAGTCCTTCTGTCCACCATAATCTTTAAGCCTTGACAATGCAATATTGGTGCCAATTTTACCTTGTTCTCTTTTCTAATGTTCTTTGTCTTGGCCTTTCAAATTGCTTTTGATCATTAAAGAGCTTACGTTACCAAGCCAAAGCCACTTAACCTTTTGGCAAAACATGTGCATTATTAAGTTGCAGTTTGTTGCAGTAGTGTATGAGCACCTCAGACCTCAAGCATTGAAGTTGTGACATTTAAGGGCACTGTTTTTTTTTGTAACTTGTATTAACCCCATGTCCGACGCGATGTGAAAGGTAGCCAGCAGCAGTTATTTAATGCTATACAACTGCATTTCAGTGACTTATTTTTTAAGATTCTAACATAAAGGTACTGTAAAAAGTAAGTAAAACAGCAGTTATGGTGACATATTATCAATATTATTACAATGATGTACTGATCAGAAACTTTGGATGATTTCCAGCCAGCGAAATAATGCCTCAAAGCATTCATTCATTCAAACGGTATAAATAACAGAGAACTGGCTGAGTTTGCTTTTTATTGCAATTAAGTGCACTAAAGTAATAGGGAAAATGTGCAGAGTTGTTCATGCTCTGTTAGGGTTGTGATTTATTACTGAACTCTTTTCCTCTAGTTAGTAACAATGAGTAATTGACTCTGGTGCTTACGTGTTCAATGAGTTGTTATAGTGTCCCTAAATATAACTAGGTCTAGTGATTTAATTCTTAGACCTATCCTGAACATTATTAATGCTGTTGTTGCTCCCGCTGCTAATATTCTATCCAGTACGGATGACTAAAGGGTTCTTTCTGGTGTTGAGAAAAGCTACATTGATTGTCTGAGGTCCATCATGCAGGACTTGCCCAAGATTTTAAAGAATGGGGGGCTTAATTTTCACTGCTGTCACCTGCTGTTAGCATCTTCAAAATGGGGTCAGTAATTTTACAATCTCTTTCATAGAGGCAATGCATCCAACTTCATTTATGCAAAGGGGCCTGCTGCTGGATGTCTAAAATAGATGCTTATTTTGGTTAAAAGCCCTCTGTCTTTATAGTAAATGTGTCCTCTGATGTAAATAGGACAGAAATTGCCATTTTAGACCCAGAATATCTAGTCTGCACAAACTACAAATGGTTATTTTGTTTTGAGAGAACTTGAATATAAAAGCAAGGAAGTACTTCTGAGGCTCTATAAGTCCCTGGTCAGGTCACATTTGGAGTATTGTGTGCAGTTTTGGGCCCCTTATCTCAGGAAAGATGTGCTGGCCCTGGAGCAGGTTCAGAGGAGATTCACGAGAATGGTCCCAGGAATGAAAAGCTTAACATATGAGGAAAGTTTGAGGATTCTGGGCCTGCACTCGATGGAGTTTAGAAGAATAAGAGGGCATCTAATTGAAACTTACAGAATACTCTGATTGGCCTGGACAGAGTGGATGTTGGGAAGATACTTTCATTGGCAGGAGAGACTAGGACCCAGGGACACAACCTCAGAGTAAAGGGAAGACCTTTTAGAACGGAGAAACTTCTTCAGCCAGCGAGTGGTGAATCTATGGAATTCACTGCCACAGAAGGGTGCAGAGGCCAGGTTATTGAGTACATTTAAGACAGAAATAGATAGATTCTTGATTGTCACGGGGATCAAGGTTTATGGGGAGAAAGGAGGAGAATGAGGTTGAGAAACTTATCAGCCATGATTTAATGGTGGAGCAGAATCGATGGGCTGAAAGGCCTAACTTCTGCTGCTATGTTTTATGGTCATATGGTTACATGCTGACCAGTTCAATGATGGAACTGAAGAGGCTTGCTAAAGGTAAGGGCTCAGTTATTTATTCTTGGCCCCAGAGGAGCAAGAAAATTCCTTTATTTGAATAAAGATTTTAGATCAAGATATCCTCAGATAAATGGTTGTCCTGGCAACACGAGGTAAGATATATAGCCTTGATTTGGTGCTGGTTAGAAAATCCAAGTGGAAATGGAATGAGGTGTGAACCTACATAAATTGTTTACCTACAAACCTTGGTGTTCAAAGCCCCATTTATTACCTGGAGGTGTTCCTTCACGCAATCTTACTTGTGTACCTCACATCTCATTTAACTGCATACTGCAAGCAACTTTCACCACTGCATTATGGACACCTCATTCTATTGGATCCAGCTGCAAATCAGTGGCCATGTAGACTCAGTGCCACATACTAGTCATGTGGCAGAAATGAGAAGTTGTGTTGGTCAGGATGGTAGTAGATGTCGACTCTCCAGTGCCTATCTGTGTGGCCTAAATGAACAGACTGCCCAAGTAGCTGCGCATACACTGGAGCCTGGTGCTAGTCAAATTCCTGATATCGTTGCCATGAGAAAAGGATGTCCCTGTCTCACATTGGTTCCTACTCAAATCCACAGAGAGGCAGTTCACATTACATGTTGCTAGATTAGATTTATGAGTTTATAACCATACACCTAGATCAAATGGAATCACAGTGGTAACAAGAAGTCAGCTGTAAAGACCACAACTTATAATTTCCTTTATTTTTGGACTGGGGATCAAGAAAGGACGATACTGCTTTAAAGCAAAGAATTGGTTGTTTCTTTTAAAATCAGAATCATGATCACTGGAGCACATTGTGTGTGTATGAAATGTTGTTTAATTTTGGAACAGTGAGAGCAAAAGCAGATAGCATGGAGCCGTGGTTTTAAAAGAAACAGCCAATTCTTTGCTTTAGAGCAGCATCGTCCTTTCTTGATCCACAGTCCAAAACTAAAGGAAATAAGATGTTGTGGTCTTTACAGCTGACTTCTTGCTACCACATGGACCCGATGGGGTCTGAACTTGGAGACAACTGCTTGACATTAATGTTTTAATTGTTCTGGACTAGGTAACCATAGCCGTTTGGGACCAGTGTGCTGGAGAAGTACAGAGGCTGCAAAGGAGAGTATCAAAAATCTCTTTCTGTATCTTTCTCCTTTGTGGATGTAATAGAAAGAGTCCTGTAACAGCTTCCCTTGACCATTCTCTGCAAATTTCCTTTTTGAAAAGAAATACAGAAAGTTATCTTCAGAGATTCTGAAGGGGAAAGTCTCAACCAATGAATGAGACACAGCACCAGTATGCAATCTCATCGCATCAACAAAGAGCTAAAAGAAACTGGGAGAACCCAAAAGAAAGCAACTTGTTCAATCTTGTGGTCTAGACTGTTGCTTTGAACTGTGCTTTCCTGATTTTTCTTTATTTATCCGCCCTTAATATCCATGCATCATCTGTCATTACATGTCTGTCTTAATGTGAAGGGTGGGCATTTAAAAAGAGGTAGAGTTTAAGTTATAGAGTTATGAGTTAGCATTCATATTTCCTCATTGCTATATATTTTCTTTGTAGAAAATATAAACATTCTTAATGCTGATATCTGTAATACAGTGATGCTGGGAAGGAGAGTGATGAAGGGAAAGAGTCAGACAGAATGCTTTCCCGCATTCTCATTTAAAAGAGAAAATTGAATTTTGGAAGTAATCAGATTCTCTTCAAGGGTAAATAAATAAATTGGGAGGCTAGGAGAAGGAGATGAGGAAGGAAAAGGATCATTGGGTCTCTGAGCAAGTGGGAGTGTAATGTATACTGTTAAAGGAGTGATGCCAAAGAGAACGAGTAGAGTAATATTGGGGATAGAGTGGATCGCTCTTGAGAAAAATAAGCAACAGCAGTATTGGATGTAGTAGGCATCAGAATAGAATTAAAGGATATTTGGAAGAGAAGGTGTATAGTTAAAGGGATAAGGGATTTGTTAGGAGAGTAGAAAATTGATGGGGTATGGGATTTGTTGGGAGAGGAAGGTGGATTTACAAAGCAAATCTTCAGTCTAGAGCTTGAGTCTTGGGTGTGTTCTTGTGACAGCCAAAGGAAGTGCTGTGAAGACAAAAGGCTTCACTTTGGAGTTTTGATACTGATTTTGATTCCAGGGTGAAATGTGCCCTGATTCACTTCACCTGGCCCAAGCCAAATAGAAAAATATTGTGGCCTCCTGAGAAATTAGTTTTATTTCAGAGCTAGAACGAAACTGCTGGAAGAGAAAGTCCTGAACCAGCAACTCATCCAAGTACTCTGTGATCTGCAGTGTCCATTCTTATTTGCAACAAAACTCTTCTGGGTGCAGATTGGCTGTAGCAGTCTTCTAGATACAAAATGGAATCTTACCAATGTCCCCAGATGACGATACAGTCAATTTCACCATAAGGGATGAACAAGAAATGGATGAGTAATGTGACCAACAAATAGACAAATAGAAAGAGCTCCACAAGTTTATCAAATATAGTCTTTGGCATCTCCTATCTGTATCACACCATTCAACATTGACCATCCTAAAGGAAAGAAGACAGGGCAAAATACATAGGGAATAAAATGATTAAAAGAAACCAGAATTAGTGGGAGTAAAGTCGAAGTGAAAAGTAAGACAGAAATAAAAGCAGGATAAACAGACACATAATAAAAAGGTCGCATTGTCTCTGACTTAATTTTCCAAACAGACAGGTGTAATAATATCATGCCATGGATTTACAGTATGAAAAATGGCATAGTGAGCACCTCCATCATCATACAGAGCAATACTCTCAGCTTCTTAATTAGAATGCGGTCTTGTAATCACCTTCATGTATTCAATATTCTACAAATACACCATCTGAATCCCTACATTGACTTGCCAGTTCATAATCACTCTAGGTATTCATCTTTGTATGCATAAACTATCTGATTATGTTGCAACCTTGTAATTACTCCCAAGTACCCAATAATAAATATGTGCCCCCAAGCCTTTTGATTAGATTCGTACCTGATGGCACACTACCCGTTTATCTCTGGAATCTAAGCTGCAAAGTAACCCAGATTGATGATACAGATGACTCCACTCTGTAAGGGTTCAACATAAATTGAATTTTGAGCAACTTTAATCCAGTTTTCAAGCTGCTGCACGTTTATAGTATCAGACTGACATCCTCAATCATATTGTTGCCATGTCAGATTTTTGATTCTGAAGTTAGCTTTGTGCAGAACATAAATTCAAGATCAAAATTCTGGAATTGAGTCATATTTTCCAGTGCCAGCAGAGAGACACAAGTAAAATGTCAAATAAAAGACACAGCTTGCATTTGTATTGTACCTTTCATGACCTGAACAGATTCTTTACAGTCAATGAAATATTTCTGAAATGTAGTCACTGTTGAAATGCGCAAACACAACAATTGCTTGACACTCAGCCAGCTTTCATCAACAACAGTGGAATAATGATCTACAGTCACTTGCTTCAGATGTTGGCCAATGGATAAATATTGGGGCTGAGAAATATTATTGGTTCAGGCACTGGGGAGAACTTAAAAACTGAAAGAATTGTGGATCCTGTAATTAAGGAACGCAAACAAAGTTGCTGGAAAAGCTCAGCAGGTCTGGCAGCATCTGTGAAGAAAACAATCAGAGTTAATGTTTCGGGTCCAGTGACCTGAAATGTTAACTCTGATTTTTTCTTCACAGACACTGGGGAGAATTCCCCTGTTTAGTGCTGCCATATGACGCTTTCTGTCCACACAAGAGGGAAGGCAGGGTCTCAGTTTAATATCTCTGAATGATAACCTCATTGACAATTCAGTGTTGGACTGAAGTGGCAGCCTGGATTATATGTTCAAGTCGCTACAGTGGAACCTAAAACCACCCCTTGTGACTCAGAGGTGAGGGTGTTGCTACTGAGGCACAGGTAAAAGTATAGGTGCTGAAACTGGAATAGTACCTTAGAAACCAATGGACATAACTGCCAAACTTACATACTGTAACAAGACTAAACCAGCCCCATCCCTACCCCCATGGATGGACACAAAGCAATATGCATGTCTTCTGCCTCCTTTTTAAGGTGTCCCCTGGTATCAAGGATGCCATGCTTCCATTCTGAATCATTGGATTCTGAAAGACTCATGTATATCCAATGTGTGCCACATGCAAGGCCGATGGAACTTTTGAAGGGCTAGGTAGATGTTCTGTTTGACGGCTTATTTGCTCTCTCCGACACACCCTGATTTTTCTTCTGTCTGTTCCTGACCAAGTTTTTTATTGTATTCAGTGCCATATTGAACAATCTGTCTCCATCTTGATCAGTTACAGGCTAGAGTTGCCCATGAGCTGGTGGGCATGTTTGACCATGTTCAGGAGGCTTTATGGGCCTCCCTAAGACATTTTCGCCATCTTCCTAGGAGTATCCTGCCTCAATCAAGTCCAAGTAAAGCAGTTGTCTTGGTTCCTTTTGTCAGGCACGCAAAACCCATGCCTAGCTCAGCTGGGTTAGAGAGATTAGCACCTCGATGTGAGGCATATTGGCTTGAGAGAGGCAGCTGCTGGTTGACTGCCTTACTGTCAATAGATTTGCAGGAGCTTGCAAAGGCATCACTGGTGGTTTTTCTCGAGTTCCATTTGTGGGTTGTCTGAGTATTCAAAGTGTGGGGATCACTGCTTCCCAGTAAATCATGACTTTTATGTCAGGTTTGAAATTCTGGTTCTCAAAAACCCTTTTCCTACTTTGGCCGAAAGCTGGAGATGGTACTTTTGGAGGCAATGATGACTTTTTGTCAATGTCTGCTAAGGAGGTTGTAAAGGGATGAAAAATGGTTTCAATTTTCCAGGAACCTCCCCTCACCCCCCTCCCTTGACCCCCCCCCCCAATGGAGTTTAATTGGTTTAATTGATACAGGGAAGTTTTGCACTGTGGAGGTGGTTAGAAGAAGATCTTAGTTTTCCAAGTGTTTAGTAAAAGGCGCATTTTTGCAATGTTTTGGGAAAGTGTTCAACAATGATCCGGAGTTCAGTTTCTGAGTGAGCATGGACACACGTATTATCTGATATTGGAGTTCAATGTCTGAGATTGGAGTGACTTTGGTTTTGGATTGAAGGTAAATGAGGCTGTTCCGTCTCACCAACTCTGTTCTCCACCTTCCTCACTCAAATGCTGCACCTCATCTGCAGCAAACCACCATTAGATGTGGGGATAGCTTACAAGAACAGATGTGAAGCTATTCAACCTCCGCTGCTTTTAATAACCATGATTCAGCTTTTACAGCATCCTCCAAAGGTATGTTTGAAGGTGGAGGCACCTGTAAATAAAAAAAAAGTCCTTCCCACCAGTTCCCACCCATGCCTGCCTGCCTGTCATTATATGATAGACAGCGAAAGTGTCGGGGAGCCCACCCACCCTGAGACTAGTTGAGACCCTTGAGTGGCCAATAATTGCCATTAATTCCATTTACAGAGTCATGTAGCATGGAAACAAATCTTCCGGTCCAACTCGTGTGTATCGACTAGACATTGCATTTCACCTGGTCCCGTTTGCCAGCATTTGGTCCATATCCCTCTAAACCCTTCCTATTCATGTACTCATCCAGATGCCTTTTAAATGTTGTAGTTGTACCCGCCCCCAGCACCTCCTCGGGCAGCTCGTTCCATCCACGCAACAATGTCTGTGCGAAAAAGTTACCCCTCAGGTCCTTTTTAAATCTTTCCCCTCTCACCTTAAACCTATGTCTAGTTTTGGACTCCCCCACCCTAGGAAAAAGACCTTGGTAATTTACCATATCCATTCCCCTCGTGATTTTATAAACCTCTATCAGGTCACCCCTCAGTCTCTGACATGCCGGGGAAATAAAAGTCCCAGCCTATTCAGCCTCTCCCTTTCACTCAAACCCTCCAGTCCTAGCAACATCCTTGTATATCTTTTCTGCACCCTTCCAAGTTTAACAACATCCTCCCTATAGAAGGGCGACCAGAATTGTAGGCAGTATTCCAAAAGTGGCCTCACCAATATCACGCATGGGGCTGGATGAACACAGCAGGTCAAGCAGCATCATAGGAGCAGGAAAACAGATTTTCTGATGAAAGGTTTAGGCCCGAAACATCAAGTTTTCCTGCTCCTATGATGCTGCTTGACCTGCTGTGTTCATCCAGCCCCATGCTTGTTATCTCGGATTCTCCAGCATCTGCAGTACCTTTTATCTCTCACCAATATCACTATTTTGCATATAGCAGGGGAATCCAGAGGCAAGGCAGGTAAACTGGTAGCTTTCCCTGTGTAGGAGGATTTGGGGTGCCTCTAGTTCAGAACAAGCATAATGATTAGCCCTGCTGCCTCATAGCACCAGGGGCCTGAGTTTGATTCCGTTTTCGGGTGACTGTGTGAAGATTGCATGTTCTCCCCATGTCTGTGTTGGTTTCCACTCCAGTTTCTTCCCACAATCCAAAAATTTGCAGGTTAGGCGGCTTGGCTATGTTAAGTTGCCCATGGTGTTCTGGAATGTGTGGCCTCGGTGGCTTAGCTGTGGTAAATGCGAGATAATGGGGATAGGTGGATGGGAGAGTCTGAGTAGATGTTGTTTAGAGGATCGGTACATATTTGATGGACTGAATGGCCTCTTTCTGCACTGCAGGTGTCCTCTGAAAAGTCACACCACACTCGAAGCATGATCTCCATTTGTGTCTCTCCACTGCTGAGTTTCTCCAACATTCTGTGTATTTGTTTCACATTTATAGCTTCTGCAACAATTGCCTTTTTAAAAAATTCATTCATGGGATGAGGGCCTCGCTGGCTAGGCCACGTTAATTACCCATCCCTAATTACCCAGAGGGCAGTTGAGAGTCAACCACATTGCTATGGGCCAGGAGTCACATGTAGGACAGGCCAGGTAAGGATGGCAGTTTCGTTCCCTAAAAGACATTAGTGAACCAAATGGGTTTTTCCAACAATCGACAATGGATTCACGGCTATTCCAGATTTTTATTGAATTCGAATTTCATCATCTGCCTTGGTGGGTTTCAAACTCAGATCCCCAGAATATTACCTGGGTCTCTGAATTAATGATCCAGCAATAATACCACTAGGCCCTCGCCTCCCCCGTTATTTGGCAAGTGCAGTTTCACATCACATCTGTGCAGAGGTGACAATTGGGCTTTGGAAAAATGTTTGACGTAGGTGGGAGAGCAAATATTTCATACTGTTTAAAGCCCGTGCTCATTTCTAATGATAAGGGCATCGTGCAGATGTTACATTGGCAATTAAACTCCTTTCCGGAGATTAGCAATGTACTGAGCAACTGTTATTTAGACTGACACTGAATGTAAAGTAATGGATTCAAAGCAGTCAGAGGATGGGTGTTGCTGTATTTACCAACATAACGGTCAATTTTAAAAATACGGCGAAATGTTCAGAGTTGGTAAAAAGATGAATAACGTTATCATTGGTCAGGTATCTGTTATTCTACGTGTAAGTCCCTGAAATCTTTTTGAATAGATTTACTACCAAGTGATTTCTCCAAGGTAACCATTCTAAACGTAAACCATAGATAAAAGGGACTGCAGATGCTGGAGAATCCGAGATAACAAGCATGGGGCTGGATGAACACAGCAGGTCAAGCAGCATCATAGGAGCAGGAAAACTTGACGTTTCGGGCCTA
>JAHRHZ010000019.1:21451609-21525418 GCA_024137785.1 Ginglymostoma cirratum
TAGGCCCGAAACGTCAAGTTTTCCTGCTCCTATGATGCTGCTTGACCGGCTGTGTTCATCCAGCCCCATGCTTGTTATCTCTTAAACGTAAACCATCTTCTCTTTCAAATAAATACTGATACATTCATTCTCAACTATTCATTGACGCTAAATTTTGTCAGATAGTATTGTATTTCCATGAGGCTGTTAATGTCAGGCTTAAAAATTAAGATTGTGAGATTCTTAAAACTTTGAATTTTTGAAAGCCTTCAGGAAACACCACAATAAATCAGTCACATTGAGGTTGCTTTGATGTCTCTAAGACTGAGCTTGACAGGTTCAGCCTTTCTTTCTCGTTGTTCTTGATAGTCTGTGCAAGCTTTTGCTTTCTGCATCTGTCTATTTTCTGTTTATAAACAGCACTTACCACACATGAAAGAGGAAGGAGCTCTGTATCTGAATGCGAAAGCTGTTAGCTCCACATGATCTCTTTTTTTCCTCTTTCTCCTCTTTCCCCAATTTTCCTACTACAATGTCACACTCAGATAAATGCTGGTGATCTCTGTCTCCTCACCCGGGTAGTTATTTTTCATGTGTGAATTTGAGGATGAGTGGCAACAGCATATTCAGCTATGACTGAGAAAGCCATCGCACTCACTCTGACTGAGTCCAAAACCAGGGGTCATAAACATAAGGCATTCCTACATAAATCCATTAGGGCATTGAGAAGAAAATTGTGGTGAGATTGTGGAAGTCACTGTCTTCAGGAATACTTAAGGCAATATGTTGATATAGTTAAGGAGAAGCCAGAAAAAGAAATGAGTGGCGTGGAAATGGAAATTTTTGAAAACGGCGTTGAACAAAGAAGCATGGACACCAGCATGGACTAGTTGTGTCAAGTGGCCTGTTTTATGATGTGCATTCTTTGTTAGCTTGATGGGGGGGTTGGCCATGGGTACCCGCATGGGCCCAAGCTATGCCTGCTCTTTGTAGGTTATGGGGAACAATCTCTCTTCCATACCTACACTGGCCCTAAATCCCACCTCTTCCTCTGTTACATTGATGACTGTATCGGCGCCGCCTCGTGCTCCCATGAGGAGCTCGAACAGTTCATCCACTTCACCAACACCTTCCACCCCAACCTGAAGTTCACCAGGACCATCTCCAACACCTCTCTCTCCTTCCTGGACCTCTCTGTCTCCATCTCAGGTAACCACCTAGAAACCAATATTCATTTCAAGCCCACCGACTCCCACAGCTACCGAGAATACACCTCCTCCCACCCACCTTCCTGCAAAAATGCCATCCCCTATTCCCAATTCCTTCGCCTCCGCCGCATCTGCTCCCAGGATGAGGCATTCCACTCCTGTACATCTCAGATGTCCTCATTCTTCAAGGACCACAACCTCCCCCCGGCAGTGGTCAAGAACACCCTCGACCATGTCTCCCGCATTTCCCGCAACTCATCCCTCACACCCGTCCCCGCAATAACAACCAAAAAAGAATCCCCCTCGTCCCCACATACCACCCCACCAACCTCCGGATCCAAAGCATCATACTCCGACACTTCCGCCATCTGCAATCCAACCCCACCACCAAATATATTTTTCCCTCCCCACCCTTGTCTGCCTTCCGGAGGGACCACTCTGTCCGTGAATCCCTTGTCCACTCCACACTCCCCTCCAGCCCCACCACACCCGGCACTTTTCCCTGCAACCGCAAGAAGTGCTACACCTGCCCCCACACCTCCTCCCTCACCCCAATCCCAGGCCCCAAGAAGACTTTCAACATCAAGCAGATGTTCACCTGCACCTCTGCCAAAGTGGTATATTGCATCCGCTGTACCCGTTGTGGCCTCCTCTACATCGGGGAAACCAAGCGGAGGCTTGGGGACCGCTTTGCAGAACACCTGCGCTCAGTTCGCAACAAACAACTGCACCTCCCAGTCGCGAACCATTTCAACTCCCCCTCCCATTCCTCAGACGACATGTCCATCCTGGGCCTCCTGCAATGCCACAGTGATGCCACCCGAAGGCTGCAGGAACAGCAAATCATATTCAGCCTGGGAACCCTGCAGCCCAATGGTATCAATGTGGATTTCACAAGCTTCAAAATCTCCCCTCCCCCAACCGCATCCCAAAACCAGCCCAGCTCGTCCCCACCTCCCTAACCTGTTCTTCCTCTCACCTATCCCCTCCTCCCACCTCAAGCCCCACCCCCATCTCCTATCTACTAACCTCATCCCACCCCCTTGAACTGTCCATCCTCCCTGGACTGACCTATCTCCTCCCTGCCTCCCCACCTACACTCACCTTTACTGGCTCCATCCCCGCCTCTTTGACTTGTCTGTCTTCTATCCACCTACCCTCTCCTCTATCCATCTTCTATTTGTTGTTGGGAACTAAAATTTTGTAACATGAGTTGCAACAGGGCACACTGAAAATCCTGATCTCAATTCCCAAATTTATTGGGTTAGGCAACAGAAGGAGAGCATCATGCCACAGTTGGCAGGGATGCAATAATATTATTCTGTTGTGGATTGTTTTTGGCAGTATGAATTAATCATCATTAATATTAATTATACTTATGAAAAATGTTTAGTGTCGAATTGACATACAATCCACAGCATGACAACGCACAACAGGCAATCGATTAGTATAGCATGCAAATGAAAACAGTCATGAGCAGATGCAACACAGCCATCATATTAAAAATAAGGAACCGTGGGCCAAGGCATAATTAGTAAAAATCATTGTTTCAGTTAGATTAATGAGGAGGGAGCGCTGCAGCATTGTGGATCTCTGACTGACTGTATCTGAATCATTCACAACAGTTCATGAACTCACATACCTCTTCTCATGTGAGTGAAGCTGAAAGGGTGTACAGGAGATAAAAGAAGTTGAGTGGAAGCAGATGAAATGAAATAAATATTATATAGTAACGTAAAATAATTTGATATGAGATACACTGTGGGTGAGGGTAGGAGGGTAACAGCAGGAACAGTTTTCCTGAGCCCACACTAAGAATTTGGCACACTGCCTATCACATGCCTCACCTCTCATCTCGGCACCAACTGTTGACCACCTCGGCGAGGAAACCAGCTGATTTTCTGCCCTCCCATGTCCAACAAATAGCAGCAGGATGGCTGCTGAAATGAGCTGCTGGCTCAGGCATCAATCAGAGGGATATCAATAGCGAAGTGATAGTGTGACTGGATTAGTGGCCTGGAACCCCAGGCCAAGATTCTGGTGGCATTGGTTCGAATCCCACCAAGGCAGATAGTAAAGTTTGATTTCAGTAAAATCTGGAATAAAGGGCTGGCCCAATGGTGACCATGTGACCACTGCCAACTGTTGTAAAAACCCATCTCGTTCACTAATGTCCTTTAGGGAAGGGAAACATCTACCCTCAGCTTTCCTGTCTTACAGCCCCACAGCAATCACTCTTCACTGTCCTCCAGGGTAATTATGGATGGCAATAAAATGCTGACCTAGTGAGTGACCCACATCCCAGGAATGAATTAAAAGAAAGTCCACCATGCTGCCCACAATCTGAAGTTAATTGTCTCAGTGCTGCTTATGCTTACCCATCAAGAACAAAGAAATGTGCACACCAGTATGAGCCACCACAAAAGAAAGGGAGAAAAAAGAGAAGAGGCAGAAAATTCATCCGTACTATCCAGATGAATATCTCTTGTCAATTTACAGTGACAGCTGGATCTCATCTATAATCCTGCTCAAATTATTTGGGATAAATATGGGAAAAAGTGGGAAACCATTGACTACTCATCGGACCCAAATTATTTTCCCCTGACCACTTATTGTTGGCACTGTTTGGCCTACTTCACCCACTGTAATTGAGAAGAGGGAGTTAAGCAGGTTAATGGCTTTGCCAGGAGGAGATGTAGCAGTAGCTCCTGCTGTCGTCGTAGATGACCTGTTTTGGATGGAAAGGAATATAGCATTTGTACAGTCATGGCCCAAATGTTGTATAACATCATGGTTGATTTGTATCTCATTTCACTTTCTCCTTCCTCCCACATTCCTTGAAATCCGTGACTAACAATCACCCACAGCCTTTTTGGAGGAGATAGTTCCAGAATTCTGATTTTTGTTCGATGGCATGTGAAAAAGTGCATCCTGATTGCACATAACCGGTCTAACTTTAAATTTGAAATAGTGTCGCTTTGTTTAATATACCTCCAGGCCAAAGAAACTATTTATTCCGTATTAATGCTCTTAAACCTCTACAACTGACTTCCTTGATTAGATCAGAGTATAAACCAGGTTTGTGCAACTTGCCCCTTTGTCACATAAACCAATAAGTCATAATATATTCTGGTGAATCTGTGATGTACTTTCATGGACAGGTGTCCAAAACAAAACACAGTGCTCCAGATGGAGCTCAATGTAACTGAACTATCTTGCTCATTTTTATGTCCTAATCCCTTGAAATAAAGAACAGCCCATTGCAACTGTCCATGTCTGTACTCAGCATTGAGCTGTTAAGAGTCAAGCAGTATTTGGGCCATGCAATGACTATTTTTATGCAGAGAGAATCGATCACTCATTGTCATTCAATGGGATTCTCGTCACTTAATCCCCTAACCTCGACATTCTGGATGCCTTCATTGACAGGAAACGGAACTGGACCAGCCATATATACTATGGCTATAAAACTAGGCCAGAGACTGGAAATTCTGCGACATGGCATTCACCTCCAGTCTTCCCAATGTCTGTCCACCATCTACAAGGCACAGAGTGTGATGATATATGCCCCAATTGCCCAGATGGGTGCAGCTTCAACAACACCCTAAAAGCTCAATACTAACCAGATCAAAGCAGCCTATTTAACTGGCGCCCCATTCACAACCTTAAACATTCACTCCCTCCACAGCGAATGCAACGACAGCAGTAAGTACCACCTGCAAGACACATTTACCAAGGTTCTTTTTACAACATTTTCCAAACCCTCAACCTCTACTCATCCAAGAAACATTAGGCAGCAAATATCTGGGAATGCCACTACCTGCAAGTTCTTCATTCAATCAAATCATCCCTCACTCTTCTAAACTTCAGTGAAAAGAAGGCCAGCCTGTGCAACTTATCCTCATAAAACAATCCACTCGTTCCATATATGAATCCAGCAAACTTTTTCTGAGCCATTTCCAATCCATTTAAATCCTTCCTTAAATATGGAGGTGAAGATTATCACTCTGTTTGAGATGGGATCTCACTAACGCTCTGTATAACTGAGGCATAACATCCTTATAGTTATGTTCAATTCCTATCTTAATAAAGGATAGCTCCCATACCCTTTCTGATTAGATGCTGGACCTGCATACTAACTTCTGTGACTCATGCACCAAAACATCTAATTCCATCTGCAACTTGGAGTTCCACAGTCAGTCTCTATTTAAGTAATAGGCTGCTTCTTCATTCTTCGTGGCTCAGTGGAGAACTTCATATTTTCTCACATTATACTCCATCTACCATGCTTTCCCGCACGCATTGAACCTAACTATATCTGTTTGCAAATTCCTCATGTCTTCCTTACAACAAATTTTTTTTCCTATATTCATGTTATGAAAATAATCTGTTTTGTTTTCCTTGGATTCGAATATCTTGTATTGGACTTCATCCTCCATAGTTTTATCCACTCTCTTCAACAATTGGTGAAAAATTAATTTCCATGGACAGGCAATCTGTACGGGCCATATACCATTCCTCACTTGATAAAAAAAGTACATTGACCATGTTGGTTGCATCCTGTGGTTCTGTTTGTGCCAGGGAATAAATCTAGTTTGCATTGTGGCATTTGAAAAAGCAATATGTGAACTAATTTCTTCCCCTGGAACTTTTGTAATTTCCTGCGCCTTATGACCTCCTCTAACCCTATTGAGAACACCTGTAGACTTGGATAAACATCTCAAATCAGAGAATGATTACAGTACCACATGAGACCATGTGACTCCTTGGATCCAAGTTGGCTCTCCGCAAAACTGCATTAGCTGAACTCACATCCTTGCCCTTTCTCCATAGCGATACAAATTTTTTTTCAATTCAAATCTTAGAAACAGTCATGCTCAGGCTTAGTGCTTTCACGTGGTGATTTTTCCATCAGTGATAGAAAAATTTGCAAGATTTCAAGGGAACAGTTCTTGTTCTCAATCATGCTGTTGTGAAGTAAAGCAAATTGTAACAAATGGCTTGAATGGTATTCAAGACTAAAAGTGCTGGTGTTGGGCCTGATCATGAGCTTGTTTGATAAACAGCGAGAAATGACCTGATTAGTGTAGTCATTATTCCAGAGGATTGCTTTGATGTACCCTGTTTCATACTGAAGCTTTGAACAAATGGTTTGGGCCCTACATACAAGTTTGGCAATAAGGCCTACCTTATACCATGTGGAACTTTAGGTATCTCTGCACATGATCAGTGAAGGTATGCATGTGGTACACTGTGTTAGAGATCTTCCTGGCTGATTTCTCACCAAGGACATCACAGAAAGGGAGCTCAATTGACTGTTCCATTTCAAAGATGAATTTGAGAGCAGGATGGAGCCTATTAAGACATCTGGTATTTACCACAAACAGGATGATGCTGCCAAGTCAAAAAAAAAACTATCACACAAGTGAGTAACGTGGTTTTTATGAATTTCTGTACAAGTGAGATGCTAGGTACCTAAGCCATAAGGCCAAAAGTTTTGAAGATCATAATAAACAGCTTATCCCTGCAGCTGAGATAATAGGAACTGGAGATGCTGGAGAATCTGAGATAACAAGGTGTGGAGCTGGATGAACACAGCAGGCCAAGCAGCATCAGAGGAGCAGGAAATTCTGATGAAGGGTCTCGGCCCGAAACGTCAAGCTTTCCTGCTCCTATGATGCTGCTTGGCCTGCTGTGTTCATCCAGTTCCACACCTTGTTATCCCTGCAGCTGTTTGCAACAAACAAGGTACCAAGCATACCCAACCAGTCTGTACTTACAGCACTGACAATAGTGACCACATGAGATGTGATTACCCTATTGGACAAAATTTACTAAACAAAGAACAAAGAACAAAGAAAATTACAGCACAGGAACAGGCCCTTCATCCCTCCAAGCCTGCGCTGATCCAGATCCTCTACCTAAACCTGTCGCCTATTTTCCAAGGATCTGTATCCCTCTGCTCCCTGCCCATTCATGAATCTGTCTAGATACATCTTAAATGATGCTATCGTGCCCACCTCTACCACCTCCGCTGGCGACATGTTCCAGGCACCCACCACCCTCTGCGTAAAGAACTTTCCACACATATCACCCTTAAACTTTTCCCCTCTCACCTTGAAATCGTTACCCCTAGTAAATGAGTCTCCCACTCTGAGAAAAAGTTTCTTGCTATCCACCCTGTCTATACCTCTCATGATTTTGTAGACCTCAATCAGGTCTCTCTTCAACCTTCGTCTTTCTAATGTAAATAATCCTAATCTACTCAACCTCCCTTCATAGCTAGCACCCTCCATACCAGGCAACATCCTGGTGAACCTCCTCTGCACCCTCTCCAAAGCATCCACATCCTTTTGGTAATGTGGCGACCAGAACTGTATGCAGAATTCCAAATGTGGCTGGACCAATGTCCTATACAACTATAACATGACCTGCCAACTCTTGTACTCAATACCCCATCCGATGAATGAAAGCATGCCGTATGCCTTCTTGACCACTCATTCCATCTGCGTTGCCACCTTTAGGGTACAATGGACATGAACACCCAGATCTCTCTGCGCATCAATTTTCCCCAGGGCTTTTCCATTTACCGTATAGTTTGCTCTTGATTTGGATCTTCCAAAATGCATCACCTCGCATTTTCCTGGATTGAACTCCATCTGCCATTTCTCCGCCCAACTTTCCAATCTATCTATATTCTGCTGCATTCTCCGACAGTCCCCTTCACTATCTGCTACTCCACCAATCTTAGTGTCATCTGCAAACTTGCTAATCAGACCATCTATACCTTCCTCCAGATCATTTATGTATATCACAAACAACAGAGTTCCCAACATGGATTCCTGTGGAACACCACTGGTCACAGTTCTCCATTTTGAGAAACGCCCTTCCACTACAACTCTGTCTCCTGTTGCCCAGCCAGTTCTCTATCCATCTAGCTAGTACACCCTGGATGCCATGCGACTTCACTTTCTCCATCAGCCTACGATGGGGAACCATATAAAACACCTTACTGAAGTCCATGTATATGACATCTACAGCCTTTCCCTCATCTATCAACTTTGTCACTTCCTCAACGAATTCTATCAAGTTGGTAAGACATGACCTTCCCTGCACAAAACCATGCTGCCTATCACTAATAAGCCCATTTTCTTCCAAATGTAAACAGATCCTATCCCTCCGTATCTTCTCCAGCAGCTTCCCCACCACTGACGTCAGGGTCACCGGTCTATAATTACCTGGATTATCCTTGCTACTCTTCTTAAACAAGGGGACAACATTAACAATTCTGCAGTCCTCCGGGACCTCACCATGCTCAAGGATGCTGCAAAGATATCTGTTAAGGCCCCAGCTATTTCCTCTCTCGCTTCCCTCAGTAACCTGGGATAGATCTCATCTGGACCTGGGGACTTGTCCACCCTGATGCCTTTTAGAATACCCAACACTTCTCCCCCTCCTTATGCTGATTTGACCCAGAGTAATCAAACATCTATCCTTAACCTCAACATCGTCATATCCCTCTCCTCAGTGAATACCGACACAAAGTACTCATTAAGAATCTCACTCATTTTCTCTGACTCCTCGCATAACTTCCCTCCTTTGTCCTTGAGTGGGCCAACCCTTTCTCTAGTTACCCTCTTGCTCCTTACGTGTGAAGAAAAGGCTTTGGGATTTTCCTTAACCCTATTTGCTAAAGATATTTCATGACGCTTTTTAGCCCTCTTAATTCCTCCTTTCAGATTGGTCCTACTTTCCCGATATTCTTCCAAAACTTCATCTGTTTTCAGTTGCCTATACCTTATGTATGCTTCCTTTATCCTCTTTGCTAGTCTCACAATTTCACCTATCATCCGTGGGTTCCCTAATCTTGCCCGTTCTATCCCTCATTTTCATAGGGACATATCTGTCCTGCACTCTAATCAGCCTCTCTTTAAAAGCCTCCCACATATCAAATGTGGATTTACCCTCAAACAGCTGCTCCCAATCCACATTCCCCAGCTCCAGCCGAATTTTGCTTTAGTTAGCCTTCCCCCAATTTAGCACTCTTCCTTTCGGACCACTCTCATCTTTGTCCATCAGTATTCTAAAACTTACGTAATTATGATCACTATTCCCAAAGTAATCCCCTACTGAAACTTCAACCACCTGGCCGGGCTCATTCCCCAACACCAGGTCCAGTATGACCCCTTCCCGAGTCGGACTATTTATATACTGCTCTAGAAAACCCTCCTGGATCCTCCTTACAAATTCTGCTCCATCTAAACCCCTAACACGAAGTGAATCCCAGTCAATTTTGGGACTGGGAATTCGGCAGCCACTGCCCAAATATATCAGTTCACTCACCTTCCCAGAGCGCAATTTGACTGCTCCCACTCAGCTCCGCTGCCAAAATGAAGAACTTACCTCCCGGCAGGCCCCTGGTCCTTGCTCTCACCGCTCCCACTGGCACTGCTGCAAAAATGGAGGCCGCTGATTCCACAAGGTAAGTATTTAAATGGGAAACTTACCTCCCGGCAGGCCCCTGGTCCTTGCTCTCACTGCTCCCACTGGCACTGCTGCAAAAATGGAGGCCGCTGATTCCACAAGGTAAGTATTTAAATGGGAAACTTACCTCCCGGCAGGCCCCTGGTCCTCACTCTCACCCCTCCTGCTGCTGCTGTTGCAAAAATGATCTAAATAATGATGATACTAAATAATCCTTAGCCCATAAAGAACTACATAGACGAAAAACTTAGGATTCTTGGTCAGACTTGCAGTGGCAAACATGCATCTACTGGATGCTGCATATATTATTATACGGTGCCCACCTTTTTGTAGGCAGAAAGAACATGAACACACCACGCGCTTGTTTCAACTCAACAGAATTTGGAACAGCTATTCTCTGCTTCAATACCCAGGGCAATGCCTTGACATATTCGAGTCAACTTGCTGGTTTAAAACTTAAAATTTAACAAAGGTTAGTGTTAACTGTCAGTCCTCATTAGGTAGTACATTGTCCATGGCAATACCTCTACCAGAGTCTACTTGTCAACCAATCACTAGTTTCTACCCATAGAGAATAGATATTATTTTCCCCTCCCATTAGTGTTTCTTGCAAATTGTCCTGATGAATGCAAGATGAAAGCTTCAACAAAAATTGTTGTTGTTTTGTTAGCAATTCCTAAGAACAATATTACCAAAATGACTGTGGATTACATAATCTTAATACTCCCAATTTAATTCAAACTAACGCTTATTGATTAAAATTAGAATATGATAGCTCATTTGTTCAAAAGAAGTAATTCTGATATTGTTTATATAGGCACCTTTTCATATGACTATAATTAAACTATAAGTGGAAAAATAAAACTAAACATAAAGTCTGCTGTCACAGTTAAATAAACCTTTTTACAATATTAGACCAAAATGAAATTCAAGACAGACACCAACTTCTTAAAGAGATGTCACTATGACCTTACAAACTTTAATTAACTGTTTTGGAAAAGAAATTAAGAGTACAGTACATTCTAAAATAAAGTTTCTGGTTTGTGTGTATAATTTGTTTTACAACTGTGGAAAGGAAAATTTCGCTTTGTAGAAGATAAGCTTCAGCCTTGAAGCCTTGAAAATGTTTGGCAAAAATGCAATTTCAACTGTTCAAATCATTTTGTTTAATTGAACTTGAGATTTTTCTTGAAAAGCTGCTGTTCTTTTGTTGTTTGATGTCATTTCTTACTGACCTTTTATATATGAGGTTTAGAAGCAAACGTTAGGAATTGGAAATTGGTTCAAGGGAGGAAAAAGATAGACAAAGGAGGTATATAAATATTATTAGATAACAAGGTGTGGAGCTAGATGAACACAGCAGGCCAAGCAGCATCAGAGGAGCAGGAAAGCTGATGTTTTGGGCCTAGACCCTTCTTCCTGAAACATCAGCTTTCCTGCTCCTCTGATGCTGTTTGGCGTGCTGTGTTCATCCAGCTCTACACCTTGTTATGTCAGATTCTCCAGCATCTGCAGTTCCTACTATTCTGGAAATATTATTATTCCCTTTCCAGCCATGTAATCTCAAATTCAAATGAACAGTCAACAATAATATTCAAATACGCCCAGTTAGACAGACATAGAAGTTGGTAGCAAATGGTCACTGATAGGTAACGGGGTTGCCATTGGTTAGATTATGGCTGGGTTAAGCTTGGGTTACATTTAAACCGGAAACGTTGACTGGGATTGGTCAAGGAATTGCACCAAGGAATGAAACAGACAATGAATACTGCATATTTTGTTACATTGAATCAGATGCAAGGTGTGTACATTTTCTATCCATCTGCAAAGACCAGGGCTTTGTGACGATATATATACTTTCCAGCAATGTTCCCTCTAAACTGCTCGGATGCAAGCACATGCAGCCATTCTGATGTTCTATGCTCAGCGATTGATGTCGGCACACTAACTGCAGCATTGACTTCAGATTTAAGACACACTGCTTCGTGCACGGCTGGGAAGCCCACACAGCTGTTAAGGAAATTAGAGGGAGTGCTGGCTTCCAGTACATGCAAGTGCAGCTCACTGCGAACCTGACAATCAAAAATTAGTCGTCAGCATAATTCTTAGCACTTTCGGGATTATTTAGCAAATGTTGTCTAATTGCAGAATCACATCTAATTTTGGACACTGTGCTTTGAGTTTGCAAGTATGGATTCATGAATAGCTTGTCTGTTATGAGCAGCCAAAGAAACATGTAGATTGACGGGATCCACCGAACTTTGGGATGTACAGCAGACATACCTAACATCACACTGACTGTAAAATTCTCCCACCATGTTGCTCAGTTATATGATAAGCAGAATGTCCTTTCTGCTTGAAGACAGTATCCTGTTAGTGACAAACACCACCCAGGTTGCTATTGCATAGTAGCAGGAAGTGAACAGTTTGTACAAATGAGTAAAATTGTATTTGCATTTTAGTGCTGGTGTGATGCTACATATACAGGCTGTACATCCCAGAAACAAGAAGGCCATACTGAAAAGCATGTCACTTTGGCTGCTCACAACAGGCAAGGTTCTGCCTCAACAGAATTCAAAGCACAGTGTACAAACATTAAATGTGATGTTGTGATTGGACGACATTTGCTAAATAATTGTGTTATGCTCAGAGTTGTGCTGACAAAGATTGCTATTACAATTTAAGATTGTCAATTGGTCTCATAGTGTAATGCAGTTGCATGCACTTGTAGTTACTGTACTAATTCACAGTGCCCTGTTGCTTGGATGCGGAGGTGCTGGTGTTGGACTGGGGTGGGCAATGTCAGAAGTTTGTACAGTTTTGATTACTTGTTACTTTGGTTGGACCCTCGGCATGCAACTCTTATACCTATCATGTTATTCCAGCCACTTGACTTCTCTCCAGCACCACCTTATTTTTATTTTTTTGTAATTATCTCTCTGCGTCAATTAATCAAACTATAGATCATCCCTTCATTGCTATTCAGCTATTGGCACTTTACTCACACCTTCTGACACTTTTGATCACCTGCAGAGACTTATTATTCAGCCTGTCGACACTCCAGTCACACAATTTGTATGACCTTCTGATCACTCTGCCTATAAATTCTATGCCTGTGTGCTTCTCTTCACTTCACCTGATGAAGGAGCTGTGCTTCAAAAGCTTGTGATTTCAAATGAACCTGTTGGCCTACAACTTATCATGTACTTCTGACATTATTGTTTGGAGACAGAAGGAGCATATACGCATATTTCACCTGTCACAACCTAATAAAATGGGCATGACCTTTCTCTGAAACAAAACAGAAATTGCTGGAGAAACTCAGCAGGTCTGGCAGCATCTGTGGAGAGAAAGCAGAGTTAGTGTTTCAGCTCCAGCGATTCTCTGGTTCTCTGATTCATTCTCCAATTCATTCCTCAGAGCATTCAGAATCAACCTCTTGGTTTAAATGTAATGTAATGTTTCTCATATAGGTTACAAATTCAAAGCTCCAAAATTCTGTGTTATATACTAATTCCCCAGCTCAAGAAGCACATAGTTTTCAACAGTTTCACAATCAAACAAGATTCAAGTTTCCGTTAAAAATACACATATGGATAGACAGGACAAATGGCAAACTTATGCTTTCATCATTAAAGGTCAGACAGTGAGGAATTTATGACTTTTATTTCTGTTGAAAAGAGCATGGGCATGCCCAGAAAGGAAATGTGGTGTTACTCTGATTGCTACTCCTGACACCTCATGGTTTCTGGAACCTCATGGTTTATCTTGTCCCCACTCATATGTGGTTCAGGATAAGAAGTGTTTCAGATAGCTTATTGGCACCTATTCTCCTTTGTTGAGGGTCTGTCTAACAATCAGTAGTATAGGATGTACAGCTGTAGATTCTTTGCAGAAAAGACACTGTTCTTAGTCCACAAGAAAATTTATTGTATCTAGCAATTTATATTTAGCAATTTATATATAGCAAGTTACTAGTCAGACATAATAAGAAGCTGTAAGAATACATGTGGTCCCTACAAAGATAAGGTAGAACTCGCTGTCTCCACCAAAAAAGCTGGACAACTGATTGGGTGGAGGTCAAAGTAACAGCAACATTAACTCCTTCGAAGCCATTACCTTTTATAACAGGAAGCTTTCTCATTCCCACACACTGAAAGAAAACAAAATCCAATTGTCATTCTCTTAAACAGAGGTGACACATTCCTTTCCCACAGCTGTTTTAAATGTTCTGGGTTCTTATTGCTAATTGCTTTTTCTTCTAGCTATTTTCCCTCCTGCACTATCTTAAAGGAATTTTCTTGACATAGGTGATGAAGTCATTTACTGTCAGCATAAGTGATGGTTTCAACTCTGGAGTTTTTTTTTCTATTTGACCTGTCTTCTCAACAGCTTGTTTTGGTAAACTAATCTGTCTGTTTTTTTTAAACACCCATTCTCCTCCTTTTGATGTTTCAATTGCTTTCGATCTTGTTAAGCTCCTATATCAGCTGCACTAGCCTTCAGGCTGGAGACCTACTGCAAAAGAAAACGTCATCAACCTTTTCACACTCCCACATCTTGAACTGGCTACTTCAGTTGTTCTATCTCCTAATCTTTCTGGTTAAAAACTTAATTGCTGAGTGAAAAAGTGAGGATTGAGCACAACAAGGTCTCTCTGTCCCTCTTGCACTTTTTAACTTCTTGGGGGTTGTCTTATCTTGGATAAACTCTATTTTCCATTCAGTGACCCATTTAACATTTTTTGATGACATGACTTTGCTCTTGTGAAGATGTCTTTGATTGTAGGTGGGACCATTAAGGGTCTCCACATCACCCAAAGGTTTCCTACCTAAGATGTGTGCTCACCAAACTCACTATTCTGAGACTCTGACCTTATCCAGAAAGGCGTCCATGACCTACTGAAAACAAAAGAATGCTGGAAATCACAGCCAGTCAGGCAGCATCTGTGGAGAGAGAACCAGCTAACGTTTGGAGTCTAGATGACTCTTCATCAGAATCTCCATGGATGCCGCCTGACCTGCTGTGATGTCCAGCACATTTTATTTTCAGTATAGATTCCAGCATCTGCAGCAATTTGCTCCTACCTGGTGCTCATGACCTTGCCAGGGGCATCTAGGGTGGCCACTTCTTTATTATTCAGAAGCTCTGAGCCTTTAACTGTTATGGGAACAGAATGGCAAAGAGTTTAGAAATGACACCATTTTAGTGAGATGAAGTCAAATCAGCTTTATTAAGTGTTTAAGTTAACAATAGCAACGAACACAGGCATTGATGAACACTAATGCAGGCTACAT
The DNA here is from genome assembly GCA_024137785.1 of Ginglymostoma cirratum. NCBI lineage: Eukaryota > Metazoa > Chordata > Chondrichthyes > Orectolobiformes > Ginglymostomatidae > Ginglymostoma > Ginglymostoma cirratum. The sequence goes on from JAHRHZ010000019.1 coordinate 21,466,578, forward strand.
ATTTGCTATACTGTGACTGGACAAGATGCACATGTTGCCTTATTTTCTTGCAGCTTTTAATCCTCAGGTTATTCCTTTCTTTCTCTTGTCCTTCCTCTATCTCTCATTTGTCTCTTGTCTAGTTTTTTTTAGATTTCTCCACCTTACAGAAGAGGTCAGAATCTCTGTTCTCCTGGTTATTATCTAATTCATCCCCCCTCCCTCACAGGAACCACCTTCAGTCCATTATTAGACTGTGATTCAGTACCTGAATTTTATTGCTGCAGTTCACTTGAAGGTTTACTAAATTGTAAGTATCCTTTTCCACCTTCTCCTGACGCGAAGCTGCTCGGGGAGGAGCCCTTCCCTGAGCGGGGAAGCTGTGTTTGGCTGCTGCCACATGCCTAGGACCTGAATGAGGAGTTGGCAAGGGGACAGAAACAGATGGGGGCAACAGGTATGGCATGAGCCAAGTCTCCAACCTCAGCCTCCTGGCAATGGGAGGAGCTTCTCCCCGGGCAGAAGGTGAGTGGGTGTTTGGGCAAGCGAGGTGAATGAGCAGAGGCTGAAGAGACACCAGCAGCAGCAAAGGAAAGCTCCACTTCATCAGGCACAGCCTTCACTGCCTGAGTCTTGGACCACACGTCTGGCTGAAACATCTGGCAAACGTCTAGCTGTGCCTTCTTGGAAACTGATTCTGCTGTTTGCTGTTGTTTCATATATAGGTGAAGGGTCTGTTCCCAGACTTGAACTCTGCATCATCTAGAAGTAACTGTGATTGCACACAGCCAACCTTAACTTTTGTTATCACAATTGCGTTTCTCCAGATCTCTGGCACTCGCCTTATACCTAAGGACTAAAGGAAGGTTATGGCTTTTGCAATTTCCAACCTTCTTTCCTTCATCATCCTGGGAAATATTCCATTGCTCCTGGTAACTTCTCAGTTTTAAGTACCATCTATTTTTCTTATTCTTCCTCTTTTATCACTTTCTGTTAGTCTAGGATTAGCTTCTCAATTAACTGCTTTTTCACTATGAGTTGCATTGCATCTTCTTCCTTGGTGAAAATAGGCGCAACATAGTCTTTACAGCTTAAGCCACACACCTGCTTTCATGTACAGATTACCATTTTCAGCCCCTAATTGCCTCCATTGCTTCTGTTACTGCTGTTTTACCAATTACATGCTTATCAAAAACTTCTGGATTCCCTTTTACATTAGCTACTCATCTCTCCTCATAACTGTCTCTTGGAATTATTTTTATTACCTTTGTCTATTCCCTTCTGAAGTTTTTATATTTACCCTGGCTACATGTTTTATCCAGTTCACATATTTCATGAGCATTCGCTCTCTACATTATCTGATCTCTATTTCTTTTGGAATTGAGGGTGTCCTCATACACATTTCCCCCAGCGCCTCGTCACCCACAGAAATTTGTCGTGACTGAAGCTTCACCCCTTTAAATGAAGTCCAGTGTTCTGTTACAGCTTCCCTTGCTGATCATTGTTTCTAACTTTCCTGGAGCAGATCACTTTCCACTCCATTGAAATTGACCCTCCTCCGGTTAAATAATTCCACTTGAGATTGTTCCTCATCTCTTTCTTCAGCCTATCTAAACCTTACAATGCCATGATTACCGTTCCCTACATGTTCCCCTGCAGGGAGTTGATCTATTTGATTACGTCTTTCCACAAAGCCAAATCTGGATACACCTGCTTCCTCACTGAGCCATAGAATCCCTACAGTGTGGAAGCAGGTCATTCACAGTCCACACCAACCATCTGAAGAGTACCCCATCCAGACCCACCCTGCTACCCTGCATTTTCCATGGCTAATCCACATAGCCTGTACAACCCTGGATAGTGTGGGCAATTTAGAATGGCCAATCCATCTGACCTGCACATCTTTGAGCTGCAGGAGGACACCGGAGCACCCAGAGGAAACTCCACACAAACGGTTGGTCGAGGGTGGAGTTGAACCTCGGTCCCTGGCACTGTGAGGCAGCAGTGCTAACCATTGAGCCACTGTGCCACCGGACACATGTGGGTCAAGGTAATTCTTTTGAAAACGCTTCAAGACTTATTCCACTTCTCTGCTCGCTAAACTTTTACCATCACAGTCCGTATTAAGATAATTGAAATCACTGATTACCAAGACACAGCAGGTAGCCCCTGTCTCTGAGCTAGAGGTTCCAGGTTTATTTTCCACGCCAGGACATGACGGCTAAGGAAGGTGCATTCATAACATGGCCAAAACAGGTTGAGTATCAACTCAGACGCCCTTCCAACATGCACCAATGCAGATGGTAAGAGCTCATCAGCCCCATGGATAGAATAATTTTGATGCCTCTATCAGCAGTTTGCATAGTTCCAGACTGCAATTTATATGTAAGAGTTCTTGTTGCCACGGCAACCCGGACTTCCTGAGTAAAATGTAACACATACAACTTTTCTATTATTTTGAACGTCTCTGAAAATTCCCTGCAAATTTGCTTCTCTATGTCTTGGTGGTCTATAGAATTCACTCAGTCATGTCATGGGACCACTATGATCTTTTAATTCAAGGAAATCAATTTGGTCTCTGTCCGTGAATCCTTCAGGATTTTCACTCTTTCAGCACTCTAATATTTTCATTTCTCAATACTTCAACTTTCCTTTCCTTACTTTTATTTCTTGAACACCTTATGTCCAGCAATATTTAATGCCCAGTACCACCTCTTTTTTAATTCAGATCTCTGTTATCTTCATTATATCGTATTTCATTGTAGGTCTCTGTGCCTAGAGCTGAATAATCTTATTTGACATGCTTTATGCGCTCACATGCATGCAGTCTATGCCTTGATCAAATTCATTTGTATATAAATCTATTAGATGCGATGAAAACACTGCTGCCCAACAGTGCCAGGGACCCGGGTTCAATTCCACTCCTGGGTGTCTGTCTGTGTGGCGTTTGCACATTCTCCCCATGTCTGCGTGGGTTTTCTCCAGGTGCTCTGGTTTCCTCCCACAGTCCAGAGATATGCAGCTTAGGTGGCAGATTGGCCATGCTAAATTGCTCTTAGTGTCTAGGTGTACTACCCATGGGAAATTCAGGGTTACAAGGATAGGGTAAGGAGGGGGTATGTCTGCATGGGATGGTCTTTGGAGGGTTAGTGTGGACTTGATGGGCTGAATGGCCTGCTTCCACACTGTATGGATTCTGTGATTCAAGGTACCTGAGAAACTCATGTGTCACATATCACCAAAAGGAGACCCTACCTCCCAACCAGCTATCACTTTGTCACCTTCTTAAGAGCTCACATTCATTAGGCTTCCAAATTCATTCTACAGTCTAACTGCAATTCTAATAGTTGTTTATGCTTAAGTCCTAAGCACTGGCAGGGATTCTGTCCTGTGCCCACCTTTCATAAACACACTGTCCTTGTAATTAGCCATGGTCCACAATGGGCCATAGACCACATGAAGGACTCTTCTGCCTGTCAGCATTGTTCTTCACCACAGCCCCACCAGCTGAACTCCTCAACCCAAGCAAATCTAGTCCTGACCCAAGGAAAATGGCCCAAAAGGCCCATTCAAACTTACCTGCACTCGGCTGAGAAAATTGTAGCTTCAGAATTTTCAGACGTTCCATCAAATGACTCCAATTCAGATTCCAGTTATTGTTATTTGCATAGAATTGTCTCTAACTTTACACTATTTGATAATAAATTGACAATTTCACTCAAACATGCTACAGAATGGGTAGAGTGGGAAATGCAAAATGGTCTTGTTGATGCTATAGAGAATTTGAGGTGGCTAAAGATTTACATTGTAGAGGCAGAGTAAACAGAGTTATGTTTGCTTTTGGCTTGTGCTTTGCTTGACTTGATGTTGACACTTGCGGACCTGAATTTGAATGTGTTCCCTGGTTGGAAATTAATGTCTTCCACTGCAATTGGCACACTGCTATAGTCTCCGCCTATGACAAATCACAAAATCCAAGCTACCACTGCAGAGGCACTGTGTAAACCTGAGGGAAGGCAGTTCCAGAAAGTGGGGGTGTGTTAAACAACCTCTCTACAGCTGGAGAAGCTGTTTATAAGTGCTTTGCTGCCAGTTAATCATATGGGATCTGTCAGTCCAAATGACAATGCAGTGCTGTTGCAGTCCAAAATTGAGTTTATCCTCAGACAAGATATAAAATGGATGGAATTGTACAAAACAGATTAAATTCTGTAATTCCGCATCAATTGTGACAGCAAAAGTTTCATTTTGGAATAAACAACAACTGACTTTTTTTCCTTTAAAGTAATAGGTTTGAGTGTTTTTTTAACCAAAAATGACAGATTTAGCAAACTAGGTAAGTCTTTATTACTGTGAAAAAGCAATCGTAGTGATTTGGCAGAGAATGCAGATCATTCCTTGAATTTTTGTCGTCACAGTTGGCAAGCTAGTAGAGAACTCAGCAGGCTAGAAAACAATCATTCAATATGTTTGGAGTCCTTCACAGCAAATGTGTTTGTATTGGAACTGAAGTTAGTTTTAAGGTCATTATACAGTGATGTATCCTCAGTGTTTAATACAGAGTTTGTGATATTCTAAGCAGCACCTCTTGTATTCATGCGGGACTTTTGGGCCAGATGTAAACAAGTACCAAAATTTCCTTCTAATCTTCTCCCCTGCTGTCATGAATATAGTGTATTCCTGTTGTCTGTCCTAATGGCCATTCTTCGTTGGAGTTGAGATATTGATGAGTGATTTGCTGTTTGAGTAAGTGCCAATGAAAGGGTTGGATGAATGGTGCATGTGGGAAGAAAGGGAGGTGGCTGAGGGGGGTTACAGAGGCTTGAGAGTCCAGATCAGTTGAAAGGACGTAGACTATGTTGCACTCAATGTTAGGTTCATTGACTAGTATTGGCCTGACTTCGGTGGTATCACCCTCATCAATGCAAGGTTATGAGTTCAAGCCTTGGTCAGAATATAATTTGGAATGATGCTCCAGTGCTTTATTTGGAGGGCATTGCAGCATTTTATTTAGCTGACACACTAAACTATAGAGCAATTTCCCCAGTTGTGATTGCAAATGATTCCATTTTAAAGAAAAGCAAGGAGCTTTTTTGACCAATAATCCGGCTCAGCCAGTAACAGTGGACACCTGTGTGTAAAACGACTGATATTTTATCCTGAAAATAGATACTGCACTTCAGAATAATTCATTATTGTGAAGTGCTTTGAGATATGCTGTACAAAGGCAAGTCTTACTTAATTAGTATTTCTCCCTGCTAATTCAAGGAGACTTATCCCAATGTAGCATTCTTGTCTCAGATGAGTTCAGCTAACTCAAAGCAGTAAAGGAAGAATTTTAGATTTTTCTGACTATATGCAGCATGCTTATACTTTTCCTGGTTAAACACAGTATGCTTATAATTGATGACAAGTCGAAACTCTGTGTCCACTTCAGAGAGATAGCCTCTCTGACCTATTACTTAGCTACCACATTGAGCAATTTCATAACTATTATGAATGCAACTCCGCTCACCTCCCCTTCAAAAAAGAGTGGCATTTGACCCAAAACAAGAGCCCTTTGTCTCTCTCTGTGGATGCCGCCAGACCTATGGAGCTTTTCAGGGCTTTTGGCTTTTATTTCACATTTCCGGCATCTTTCATATTTTATCATCCTGTCTCCTCAGTGTCAGTGTGCTTTGCAAACTGTGACCTAGTTCTGCTTTCCAGAGACAATAGTGATTACGCCTGATGGTGGAGATAAAGCAAAAACTATCAATGCAAGAAATGTGAACTAAAAGCTAATTGCTGAAATGTGCAGCGAGCGAGCTAGCATTTGAAGGGGAAGAGCAGTTCACTGTTTCAGTTGTGCATTCTGTTCAAGGTTTACATCCATTTTTAACGTTCACATCCTAATAGACTGTGTATGCATTTCCAGCTTTCTCTATTTTTATTATTCTGTGAGTGATCTTCAGGAAGATGCGACTCGATGAGAAAGTGGAAAGACTCAGGAAACTGGCATGTTCAATGTTGCCACTTGTCAAGTGTTGAATGGAACAATCTGTCTAAAAGTGTCTTAAATACAACTGGGAGTGCAAAATCAACTTCTTTCTATGTCCTATAATTTGGAGGTTTCAATTAATGTGCAGGTACATCATTGCTCAAACTATGTTCCAGACTCCTGTCCAGTTGATGGCTTAGGTATAGGCATTAATCTTACTAACCACTTATTATCTAACAGTAAGCCTTGAGGAAACCTGGGACATAGTCACTTGGCTGCTTCCTGAGTTGACAAATTGTATGATATATGAGTGCTGACAGAGGGAGAATCAGTATACCTATATCCATGTGAGTCTCATAATAAAAAGCAGTACTTTAACTTTCATCAGTGGAATACAAAATCTATATTTGAATGAGGCAATTGACTTGTAAAGTAAGAGCTGTGGAGGGTGACATCATTTTCTATGAGTGATGCCTGAGTTGAGTGCATTTAATTTGTATAAGTAACTGTTTATTAAAAGTTTATTGCATGATATTTTGTTTCAAGTATTTAATTGCTTTCCTTTCCATTGCAAAACCTGAAGATTCACACTGATTTAAAAAATGAAGCAACGGTTTCATTTGAATGCACCCTCAGGGGGAGGCTGTATAATGATGTACAGATGACTGTATATAGGCTGTGTATATAACGTGCACAGAATGGGTTATGGATAATCTTTTTGGCATGTTTAGATAGACAACACTCACTTGTATGCAGATTGAAACACATTTTCTTTCTGTTCTGATAGTTTTGTTCTTCACTTTACCCATTAAAACAATTTTGGAGCATGTGGCAGCGCTCCAGTCAGTGTTGGCAATGAGATAAATGAGTGTCGCTGAACACACTGGCATACAAATTTAGCCACACAGCTTCAACACTGGCATTTACTTGGCAATGTAATAATTTCATCAGGTATGTGCTATCTTCAAAAAGACAGACAAATCCAACCCAGGCCAATTATTGTTCTGTCAGCCTACTCTCAATCAGCAACAAAGGAATGGAAGGAATAAAAAGAACACTGTTAATCGGCAGTTACTCGTTAATAAACTGCTCATCGATGTTCACTTTGAGTTCATTTCAAACTACTTGGTTCCAAATCTAATTACAGCCTTAGTCCAAATATGAACACAGTTGAAGTGAATGAATGCCCTGACTATCCAGATAGTGTTTAACTGAGTGTGGCAACAAGGAACCTGAGTAACATTGGCCACTGGGGGCTGCAGTCATGGTACAATGAAGTGTAGTCTTAGTTATTGGAGGCCAATCATTTCAACCTGATGATATCACCACATGAGGTCCTCGGGGCAACATTTTGGATTGAATTGTCTTCAGCTGATTCATCAAAAACTATAACCGTTACCTAAAGGTCAGAGTTGGGGCCTGTAGCCGATGATTTTTAAACTCAGAGGCAATTAAGTGATGTAGAAATCAAGGGTCAGTTATGACAGAACAGGCTAAAGGGGTCTACTTATTGTTGCACATTGTGCAGACCGTTCCTCAGAATGAACCAAACGACACTCACAGCAACTGGCCGTTATTCCAACTTGTGTTGGTATGTGGCAAGTAACATTTGCACCACACTTTTTTTTCAGGCAATCATCATCTGCACAAAGGACACTAACAGCCTAACCATCAATGACATTAGTGAAATAAAACAAAGAACTGCAGATGCTGGAGGTTTGAAACAAAAACAGAAATTGCTGGCTTAACTCAGCAAGTCTTGCAGCATCTGTGGGAAGAGAACAGAGTTAATGTCACGAGTCTGGTGACTCTTCATCAGTGATATTCGTGACGTTGGTGTTACCATTTCCCCCCATCACATCCTGAGTATCATTTGCACCACTTAGAGAAGGAACAGAGCAAGAATATGATGGAATACTCTCCAATTTTCTGATGAATGCAGCTGCAACAACGGTCAAGGAACTCAAAACAATTCAGGACAAAGTAATCACTGGCACCCAGTGCTATCTGCCAACCTAAAGACCAGTCACCCTCCTACCATGGCTGCAGTACGTACTATAAACATACTATACCCCAGCAATTCATAAAAGGTCCTTTAACAACATTCTCCAAACCTGCAATTGACACCATCATAGAGGATAAGGGTAACACATGCATCGGTATAAAATACCTCCAGGTCTCAATTCATCTGCCTTGAACACATTGTCACCATTCCTTTATCATCATTGAGCCAAACAGCTGGAATTGATATGTGAAGGTTTTTTTTGGGATGTTATCACCAGTCAAACTATACTGGTTCAAGAAGAAGGCTTGTCAGGGCACCTGGAGGCGAGCAATAAATGCTGGCCAGACCCAGTGATACCTACATTCCAAGAATTAAATAAAAATCTTATTTCATGTCCCCATTATGTCCTCATGGAAACCCTTAGTTCCAACTTTCTGGGAGAAGCAATAAAACAGAGATTTGAAGCCAATTCAGTCGTCATCTCTCATAAATTTGATTATTAATCCTGATGGGAAATCCGATCAGTTCAGAATGCCTCACTACTACTATTTATTATCTTCACTGATCTATTAATATGCTCCGTATCATGTGATCAGTCTTATGCCCAGCTGTTATATAACTAGGCTTGTAGAGAGGGCTTTAAACTAAATACTGAGTGCAAGTGATCCGAGTCAGGAAAATGTAACGAACCAGAGTCAAGATACAGGAAGAAGAAACTAAATGAGAAATGATAAGCAAACTGTAAAGGGATAGAGAGTACAAATCTAAGAGTAAATCAACAGATAAGGCTAGAGGTTACAAAAAGAATTAAAGACGAAATCAAAGGCACTTTACTGGAATGTATGCAGCATTGAAAAAAGAAACAGCATTAATTAGTATTAGCACAATAGAGAGGGATGGCTTAAGTTCAGGTCACTGAGTGATAGAAGCAGTTTGGGTTGAGATGAGTAATGATAAAGGCAAAAAGTCATTTGTGGGAGTGGTGTACAGAATCCGTAATTCTGTAATAGTAACCACATGGTAGGAGAAGGTATAAAGGTAGAAGCTTATTGAAATGAAATGGTAACAGCCAGAGGAGAATTTAATCTACATTTGGACTGGAAAAATCAAATGGGCAAAGGTAGTCTGTATGAAGCAACCGTAGAATGTTTACAGGATAGTTTCTTAGAACAGCACATTCTGGAGCTGACCAGATAGTAGGCTACACCAGACCTGGTATTATGCAAGGAGATAAGATAAACCAATTACTTAATAGTAAAGGGATTCCTAGGTGATAGTGATCATAATATGAATTTTACATTAAGTTTGAGGAAAAGAAGACTGGGCATATGTGAGGGCATGAAAGCAAGGTTATCTACAGTTTACTGGTAAATTAAGTTGAGGAATAGGTAAATAAATTTGCAGTGGCAGATTCTTATGGGAACATTTCAGAATAGATTGAAAAGATATATTTCACTGAGAAAGGAAATTCTAAAGCAAAGACCCACCTTCAATGGTTAACTAAAAATAAATTAAAAATAGTATCAGATTTTACGAATAACCATATAATTCTACAAACACAGATGGTAGTTCAGAATGATTGACAGAATATAAAAAAGCAGCAAAGAATACTAAAAGATTAATAAAGAGGGAAAAAGTGGAGTGCAAGAGAAATATAGCAATTAATACAGCATATCATAAGAGTTTCTATCGATATTTAAAAAAGAAACATGTTAACAAAGTGAGTTGTAGTTCTATAGAAAGTGTGGTTATGGAATTAATAATGGAAAATAAGATGTCAGATGAATTGACCAAGTATATGATTTTCATTGCAAGTGATGTAGTAACATCCTGGATATAGCTGTCAATAAGGAAATGCAAGGGAGGAGGGAACTGAGCAAATAGTAAGAGTTGTGGGTTGATACGCCTTTGGCTCCTTAAGTATTTTACCTCAGGGTTTTAAAATGAAGTGACTGGTAGAATTGTGGATGCATTGGTTCTAATTTTTCAAAACTCCCTCGGCTCAAGGAATGGGAAAGTAATGAGGGGCGGGGCAGCACAGTGGCTCAATGGTTAGCTGCCTTGCAGCACCAGGGACCCAGGTTCAATTTCCAACCTTGGGTGACTGTATAGAGTTTGCCTGTTTTCCCCATGTCTGCATGTGTTTCTTCCAGGTGCTCCAGTTTCCTCCCACAGTCCAAAGATGTGCAGGCTAGGTGGATTAACCATGGGAAATACAGGGCTACAGAGGTAGAGGAGTGGGCCTGGGTGGGATGCTCTTTGTAGAGTCAGTGTGGACTTGTTGAGCCAAATGGCCTGCTTCCACACCGTAGGGATTTTATGAAATGTAACTCTTCTATTGAAAAAAGGAGGGAGTTGGAATGCAGGAAATTATAGGCTAGTTAGCTGAACATATGTTATACAGAAGAGTTAGAAATTATTATTAAAGATATTATTGCAGGACAGTAAGAAAAGTTCAAGGTAATAAGGCAGAATCAGCATTGTTTTATGACGGGGAATTCATATTTAACCAATTTATAGCATTTCATTTGCAGTATGTTGTTGATCATGGAGAACCAATGAATGTAATGTACTTATATATTTAGAAAAAAAATTGGTAAGAGTCACCTCAAAAGCTGTTGTGGAAAGTTAAAACTCATGGTATGGGGTGATATATTGACATGGATAGAAGTTTGGTTAGGTAACAAGAACCAGAGAATATGCATAAAATAAGCTATCTTCTGGTTAGCAAGATGTAATGAGTGGTGTGCCACAGGAACCAGTGCTGTGGCCTCAAACTTCTGGAATTTGTATAAATGCCTTGACTAAAATGACCAAAGCTTTGGTTGCTAAATTTGCAGACAACCCAAAGAAAAGGTAGGAAAGTAAGTGGGGTGGTTTTTTTTATAAGGAAAGGTTAGAGAGGCTAGGTTGTATCTATTGGAGTTTGAAACAGTAAGAGATGACTTGATTGAAACATGTAAGACCCCGAGGAGTCTTGTCAGGGTTCATGTGGAGATGATATTTTCTCTTGTGGGAGAATCCAGAACTAGGGGTCTCTGTTTAAAAATAAGTGTACCCATTTAAGACAGAAATATGGATGCTTTTTCTTGCAGTGGGTCATATGTCTTTGGAACTGGCTTCCTCCAAATGTGACGGAAGCAGAATCTTCAAATATTTTTATGACAGAGGTGAGTGATTTCTTAATAAACAAGGAGGTGAGAGGTTATCAGGGATAAGCGGGAATGTGGCGTAAGCAGATTAGACATGATCATGCTCGAGAACGCAGAAGGTTCCAAGGGTTGAGTGACCTCCTGCTCCTAATTGTAAGTCCATGTGTTATATTCTTCGAGACCATACAAAATCACTCTTCATTGTATGCTTTAAATCCATTTCCTAAGGTCATGCCCAATTCCTAAACTGTTCTCCCCTGGCAAAAAGGTACAGAAAGGCTGGTAGAATTGTATTTATTTTAATGCAAGCAGCTCAAAATATTTAAGTGTACAAGAAATGCCAGAATAGTATAGAGTCCATATATAGGCAGAAAACAGCGAGAGTGCACAGTCCAGTTTGGCCGTTACATCTCAGAAAGGATCTATTCGGCTTGGTGAATGCACCGAAGATCCACCAGAATAGTACAAGTTCCGACAGGATTATGTTTTGAAGGCACATTGCTTTGGCTTAGTTTATGTTGCCATGAGTAAGACGGTTGAGGGTTTGCTCCTTTAATCAAGGCATTTCAAGTAACAGAGAAGTTTCTGTGTATCCTCGATATCCTTTTTGCAATCTTTCACGACTGTGGCCACATCTTCAGTTGCCAACATCGTAACTCGCAGAATCTGTTGGAAATTTCTGTTACAGTTTTTGGTCACTCAGCTGTATATATTTGTGTACGTGGCTTTGTGTCGTATTCTATCTTTGCATCATGTTGGGATGACTTATTGTTTTAAAGCTGCTGTGTGAATGTGTGTCACTGTTGTGAATACAGAGAAATGGTATTATTTGTAGGGAATTTCTAGAATAAAGGGACAAGTTCCTAACATTAGAGCTGAAAGTAATCAGAATTAGGAATCCCGAATGAATTTTTATCTCCCAAATATAGAGTTTTTAAGTCCAAATGTGACAAGCCACTTTCTGGCCCATATAATGTCAGTGCAGACTGAAAATGACATTTAGATTCCACTGCCTTGTGTTGTTGAGTTCTATACTAGATGAGAGATTAACCCATGGGTATTTAGAAGAACTTCCAATTAAAAGATTTCACCATCAGAAGCTTTAAGGAATCAAATTAGTGTTTGGAATTAGAATTCTTTCATTCAATCATTCTGTTAACATTCTTTCAATACCAGTAATATCATGAAGGAGTACGTTCTGTGAAAGATTATTGAACACACTGCTCTACTGGTGCTGATTCAGCTGCATCACACTGTTTGCCTCAGGAACTCTTTCACATTAGTGCCCTTGATATTATCAATGCTTCCCATTTACATTTTTAAGAAGAAGCCAATAGAGCAAAATAACATTTAAACATTCAAAAATTAATCTAATGCATTGTGATATTCTTACCAGACACTGATCATGAGAATCTCAAAAGCACCGGTCATTCATTTATAATGAGGAATTGAATATTTTGGTGCCTAATTCACCTTTGTGTATTAACAATTCTGTGAAATTTGAATAGTGTTACAAAAAGATCATTTGAGTTTTGTATTTGATCACCAAATTATGTCCCTTAAAGTGAATTGGAAATTTAGTACAGAAACAAATTCTTTGCACCCCCTTCCCTTGACTCCATCCCTTAATACCATAATTGGCAAGTGTGACCAAGTAGAACGAGGTAGTCTTGCTTGGTTTGAGCTTAGAGGGATTTGGATAGTTCTTATTTCTACCACTTTGTAGGATGTTGAACTGGAACATGAATTGGCAATAAACTGTGTTTTGACTTTACTATTGTACTGAGGAAAGAAATAGGATTTTTATCAGATAGGGCCGGTTGGGGGTTTGGATACACTTGACTGACATCAGCTCAAATTAAGCCAGTGTCTTGAGCTGCTTGTAGATTGTTGCATTGGGCAATGTTACCTGGTCACAGTTCCTGTGCTTATATTGCAGCACTAAATCATTTTCATTTCCAGCACTTCAGTTTGCACTTTATGAGAAACTCATTCATTCATTCACCCACTTAATTTTCAGGTCTTTTCCTCCAGTAAGTTGATGAGGGATGAAGGAGGATTTTTGATACATTAACTCTTCACAACATTGAATGTGCCATTTTACATTTTGAAGTTAGAAATTGGATGTGGTCAATTTTCAGTTTGTAAAACAGAATGCACGCCTCAGTGAGAAGCCAGACATTTGGCCAAAGGTCTCCAGGGCTCCTTTGAAAGATTTATATGAGTTGTTGCCATTTTTGTGCCTCCAGTTTCACCTTGCCCATTGTCAGCCTTGCAGTTTCAGAGCATCTCCTGTGCAGACCCTCCAATATGTCACAGGAATGGTTAGGAGGACAACATGGGAATGAGACTGACTCCAGGTAAACAGTAGCTCTTAGGAGTCTCATAGGGTTGTAATGGCATGAAGGGAAGCCATTTAACCTGTGAGCCCATGCCAGATCCCTGGAGAATGCTGTAGAATGTGAAGGTGCACTCCTGTTCTTATGGCTTCAAAGGAACTTGTTTTTGAAAATAACTCATTGATGCTGCTACCGTATTGACCAATTAAGAATCCTCTGGTAGAATTTGAACCTCAATGTGCTGGTTTTGCAGATACAGTATGACTCAACAAGGAGTTAATTTGGGAAGCAACATCCTGCAACCAGTCTGCGCAGGGGTACGGATATTGATACATAAAATTTCACTTGAAAACTACAGTCAATATATTTGCCATTGTGTGCAGATATCTGTTGGTGATTCTTGTTTTGTTGGCAATGATGGTAATACCACCGTGTACAATGGTACAACTGTGATTTACAATTTACTGTATACAGACTGCTTTTATCAAGGATCAGTGGCAAAGGAAGAAACAAAATGAAGATAGAGAAGGAAAATGATAGAAGATCAGAAAGGAACAGATGTGATTGGAGATGTTGGTTTTCCCCCTCAACTTTGTATGATGGAGCAATACGGCCTTAGTAAGTGGACAGCCAATTTTGCGTCTGTTCCAATACTTCTTTCCATTGAATTGCACCAACAGCTGAGTTCCTTTCACCCCTTTTCACTATTGCATAAAGTCAGGATCTATACCTTGGACTGAAGATAGAAAATGGCAGAGAGTGCAAGACCAGCACATTGCAGTTTACATTCCCGCTTGTGGTTACCTGATAGCACGATTCAGTAGTAAATTACTTAAATTCAGGTTTGGAGATTAGGACTATGCAGGACTGATACTTTAAATTTCGCTCTACAACGCTATTAATTTTAGCTGCCATAAGGGTTGCCCAAGGAAGCTGCTGTCAGAGGTGAGCTGATGGATTGATATCTCTCTGTCTAGTTCCGCCAATAACCTGCTATAGTGCCACAGAAGGAAGAAGGCTTAGGCGGGAAGGAGCATTGTCCTTTTCTTTCTTGAGAATGCATACTCTACTTACAGACCCTTCCGTAAATTACTCAGTCGTTTACATTTTATAATCAAATGCTGGCAAAGTGTGTGGGTATGCCATTCAGCCTTCTGACAGATATCATACAAACAGTGGGTTGGAGTTAATGGAGACCAATGGAGTTGGCATAGTAACGACGGGGCCTGGAGAATTGGGTGGGACTACCAAAGTCAGAATCCCAACATAGGAAAAACTCACTTCAATTAAGTTAGGAATGGGAAGAGTCAAAATATAGAAATACTGCATGTCAGCTGCAGGAAGCCAATTAGACTCATTAATGAGTAACTGAAGAACTATTATTTCAGAGCCCACTGGATGGTTTAGGGATTCTTCCAAACTCCCAATGCCTCCTGAAGGCAATCTAACAATCCTTGTTGGATTTACATGTGATCTCATGGGGCAGTCCCCCATTGACAGGCACTCCATGCCTGATTGAGGGACCGGGTATTGTATAGAGCAGGAGGGATAGAGGAAAGTCACATCCTGCTCTTTCCTCTGATGCACCAGTGACCCCCAATCTGACCCGCACTCAACTCTACCATGATATCAAGCGTCGATCCTGGTGGCATTGTGGAGAGCTGCAAGCCTCAGATTATCTGACTGCTCTGGGAAAGTGGGATATCAGGATTGCCATCTCTCAACTGCCTTAACCATATGGGAAGCCCAACATTGGCCAATTAAGTGCCTGATAAGTACTTAATTGCATTGGGCCTCCCCATCGGAGCTCCTGTTGACTTTCCAACTTGATCCACGTTGCTGGAACAAAATCCAGCTCAATATCCTCCTCAAATAGAAAATTCTGGAAACATTCATCAGGTCAGGCAGCATCTGAACAGAGAGAAGCAGAGTTAGTAATGTTCCACATTATTGCCTTTTCATGAGTTCTGATGAAAAGTCAATGATCTAAAATATTGACTGCACCTATCCATTCCAGGCCTGTGGAATTTGCATTATTTTCTGTTCCCATTTTAGATTTCTGGTGTTTATTGTTGTGCTTTGATATTCTTCTCACTTATTCACTTCTCTCGGACAGCATTTGGGAGTAGGTAGTCCTGGTCGTTATTTTTGCCACGTGTGTTGAGCACCACAGTTTTTACCTGGATGAGAGCAGCCCAATGAGGAAGCAAACTTCATGGCCTTCAGGTCTATTTAGAGCACGAGCACAGTGTATTAATCTACGAATTCTCCAGGCGGAAGTGAAGAATTATGTTCGTCAAAAATAATTCCTATATCTCCCATAAATATCTTGCTCACTCTGAAACTTAGCCATACGCCGCAAGAGCACAACTGATTCCTTATTTGTAACATCAACTGATTACTTACAAAATCATCTCGAGAACAAATGAATACTCTGATTAAGGCACCTGCTGCAGCTACTCTTCACTTAATGATGACTATACAATCAGAGCAAAATTACTTGTGGTGCTGCAATGAATGTCTAATGTTGACAAGGAATGTAATGAATCCAAATGATCACCAGTAGCAATCATTCAGCAGCTAATCCCAGTTGGCACTGTATTAAAGATCCTGCGATCAGTAATAAAAATCGAGCTAGATTGCAGCCCTTTGTTGTGGCTGAGTGTTGACAAATAGTCTTAAGTATGGAATCTAGTGATGAGTAAACTGGAGATAAACAAATAATCATTTCTCCAGAGTACTGTATTTTCTTTGATCTGTTTAGACCTCCGCTGATTGCTAGTCTGATGAAAATGTCCATTCCTGCCAAAGACAACAGTGCTATCCTGCCAAGTGACTAGTTTGCCCGAAGAGTTGGTGGTGTACAAGAAGGTGACATGCTTCACTTTAGCCCCCTGTAAAAGTACTTCTCAGGAAAACAAAAATGCCCGCTGAGTCCAAGTGATTTTTGGGGGCTCTGGTTTAGGGAGCATAACATCTGTCTCCTCTACTGAACAATCATTCACCATTTCAGAAAGGGATAGATGACCCAACCCTTACAAAGCAAACTATAAAGTGCAAACACTGGAGAACTGGGTCAGTGCTGATTTCTTGGGAGCTAAGCTGATCTTCCATTGGAACCACAGTGGGACTTCACTAGAATATTGACTCAGAACTTAGAGATTTAACAGCATGTCGGGTTGATTCAACTGTAAGAATTGGAGCAGTCCATTTCAAGATTTATAGCCTTCAAAGACAACTGCAAAGGGATCAACCATTCAGTTCTCGAACAGTGACAGTGGAGAAGCATATTGCTGTCCTAACTCAGGACCAATGATTGACAATAGTTGGTTTCTTCCAATGATCACAGAACTGTTTGCAGACGTTCATTTCGGTTCTTTTATTATATAATTGTGGTTAAATACCCAGCTACACCTGAAACTTCTTTCCATCTTTCTACTTATGCTCTGAAGTAAGGAGAGACTTTAGGTGGTCCCAAATGTAACATTAACCATACCCTACTTCTCCATCTCCTCAACTTTCCATGTGACAACATGGGTAATGAACTGACTGAGAAGACAAATGCTCAGATAAAAGATCAACACGCGCAATTCCGTCCCCTCATTTAGGTTGTGTTGGATACAGTTTTAGAAAAAGATATTTTCTGTGAATTTGCTCATCAGGTAGCCATTTCTCTAATGGAAGCTTAAACAGAGAATGACAGCGGTGCATTAGACTAAGGGGAGAAATTGTAGCTAAATTAAAACTTACCTTTACCTGATGTGTGAACTTCACTACTGAGGAGACCAGAAGTAAACACTAGCTGATCCTTATCCTGCCCAACTCAAAGACGCTGAACACAACTGCTGTCCCCGACTGCAGCTCAAATGAATTCTGTACAGCAGTAATTTGTAAGCTGTAATCTTCCTGAATGGCTCGGTACTGCAACACACGGTAAAATCACCCGCTGAGCCCCTGGAGAGGATATCTGACAATTGAAATACATCAATGGGTTGCAGCTACAGAAAACATTATAGAGTTTTGTGATAATACTGTGAAAATCAATTCTTTTATCGAATGGTTTGAAAACTCCTCTAACCTATACTGCTTGGTCCTCTGATTGTGGCCCCCTTATCTAAGGCCTCACCTCTACTCCGCTGCTAATCATGGACGTGTCATGACTCCATTGCATTGCAAGTCTGCTCCAAACCCTTCTGCCTTGCTGTTTCCCGCTGGAAATTAAAACCCACAAGATTTTCAGTTTTTCTTCTTAGTTTTTGTAATAATCACCTGCCATCTATGATGCACCTGGGAATGCTCTCTAAAGGAACAGCACAGTTTAACTGCAAATTACTGAACAAGAATGGGGAAGGATAAGAGGGAGATTGTAACTTTTACACAATTGAACAGAGCATGCATCTGTTGTGTGTCATGATTATAAGGTTTGTCATGCCATTCTGTGAATTACTTCATTAAATTTTCATCCTCCCTGAGCTTTGACTAACACCATGTATAAAGATTTACAAGCTGAGATCTCACAGATCCTTACCAACAGGCTCGGGCTGTAAAAAGACAAACAGAATGAACCTAATTCTATAGAACTTGATAATGGTGGAGTGACAGCACATTGTGAAGCTAATCTTATTTGCATTTCAATTTTTTTTAGCGAAATTCAGAATCCAATATATGTCTCCTTCGGACAAATAAAACATAATGGATGTCCTTAATAATTTGTCCCAGCTTCTTCCTTTCAATATCAGTTACTAGAAAATGGTTTTAGCAGACAGTAATCACACTGAAAAGATTTATATTCATTCCAGCTGGTCATCGTGTTATTAACGAATAAGTGATAAAAAATGTCCAAGGTCAAACTTGATCATCTGTTTCACATGTTTTCACACGGGCTGCTGAGATCAGTTCCTTTCAATGCTTGTAATCCTTGGGTGAAAATTATCGTTCATAACAATTTAATTGTTAACTATCGACATAATTAATTGCTTTGCTTCTGCTTATGTGCCTGCAGGGCATGGCGAAATGTCTGATTCAGATATTATTTCTCCTCAGGAGCAACAAATCAAGAAATACTAAGCTCACATGTCTGGCATTAAGTATTTCAGTGGAGGAAGATATCAGACAAGTTGTGAGATATATACAAGGAAGACATTACACAATGAGATAATGCAAAGAAAACAGACAGAGTTATAGACAGCACAACACGTACAAAGTGTCTGTAAGCTCATGGAAGGAAAGAACTGGAAGGTTTATATGAAGAAACAGTTACACAGAGAAATAGAGAGAAGAAAATCATGAAAACAGCAATAGTATACACAATACTTCCCTCCTGCACTACCCTTTACTTGCCTTGAATCTCACGTTCCCAGCTTCTACTCAAAACCTCAGCACTGCTCACACTCACCATCAGCTCCGAGTTACCTCTGCCTCAGCCACATCATTGCTTTTGCACCCTGACAGCCACATTCTCAAACAGGTCACAAGACTGTCACTCATCCACTCTGTCCTGGGGGGATGATGTTGCAAACCACATGAGGCAATAGGCAGTAATCAGGAAAGGAAGTCTGAGTGTCCTCAATGGATTCTCAGCAGCCTTCCACTTCCCAAGCTGTTAGCACTGGAAATACACCTTGTAGGAGCACGAGAACAGGTAAAGTAGCACAAATGATGGATTATTACAAAATAATCTGATTTATTTCTATTGACTATTATATGCATATGCAATTAAATCATGTGTTTATTCTGGATTTAGCATTGGTTTTAATATTTGTAGGTGAATAAGGCACCGTGTTCTAGTCTTCCGTTATACCTTGTCCATTGGAAAATTCACCAGGCCGTTCCTTCTGACATAGAGAGCTTCTACAAGGCACACAGTAAACTGTTAATGTGACCTGCTGCATCCTTAAACAAGTCCTGTGATAAAAACGAACATTGAACTTAATAGCAGCAGGCTGTGTACTCTGTGGCAACATGTGACATAACTCAGCAAAAGCTTCCTTGATGATTTTGAGATCAAGGAATCTTTACAGTGTGGAAACAGGCCCTTCAGCGCAACAGGTCCACACCGACCCTCCAAGCATCCCACGCAGAACCATCCCTCTATAACCCACCTAATCTACACATCCCTGAACACTACAGGCAATTTAGCATGGCCAATCCACCTAGCCTGCACACCTTTGGACTGTGGGAGGAAACCAGAGTCCCCAGACGAAACCCATGCAGACATGGGGAGAACATGCAAACTCCACACAGACAGTTGCCTGAGGCTGGAATCAAACTCGGGTCCCTGGCACTGTGAGGCAGCTGTGCAAACCACTGAGCCACTGTGTCTCCCTAAAGATGTAAGAAGTTCTCCCTGAAGACCCACTGTTGATATGGCCTCCTGCATAGAACCCACATCCTCCCTCTACCCTAAGCAGCTCTGTCTTTTCTATTCTATTCACTGCTCCCTTCACCCTGCACCAGCAAAGGAACACTGTTAGATCACCCATATCTGTACTGAAGGAGTTTGCAAAGTAGACAAGAACAATTCAACACAAAATTCTTCCCATGAGTTGGAATTAATTTGTGTAATGCAGAAAATAGCCTCAATATGACCCGAAGAAAGCATCCAGGTTAACCAGCAGCTTAAGAGGATGCTCTCTGAAATAAATAGGACAGTGCTGACATACTGGATGGTATTTAGGGCAAATGACTGGGGTCTCATCTGCTGTCTGGGAACCAATGAGACCTCCTGTCTCAAAGGCCCTCTGAAGTAACTATCAACCAAGTACTTAAGTGGACAACAACAGGCCTTTCCAACAGGAGTTGGAAGACTCACCTCCTCAATCCCCCTCTCTAACCCTATAGAAACTGCAGATGAGTGAAGGTGAAGCGGAGGTGTCACGGGACAGGGGTTAGGGGGTGTGGTTGGTGGCATGGTAATGGGGAAAGTGTTGAGACATAGCAAGGAAAAGGTGACTCTCAGCAACTCAGTACCCCCTCCCCCCACACACACCGATCCACCCTCACACACACAGACAGTCACACACCTGCAAGGTAACCTGCCAGGGTTTGCTTTTCTGGCTTCCTATGTATGAGCCAAGTCCTGCCCCTTGCTGGATGAATACGAACAGCAGCAGATGCAGCCCTTTGGTAAACACACATTGTCCAGTTAAGGGCATCCCAAGTGTCAGCAGGCAGACCAACTGCTTTGTGTTGACATCATCATGAGCTAGGGGAGTTAACCATGCATGAGGTGGGACAGCCCAGTTCTACCAAAGAGCCAGGTTGAAAGGTTATGGAAGATAATACTACAGGACTTGTCCTTGCATATTCTTTTAATAAATACTAAACTCTTTTAGTATTTACCTTGGTCCTTCTCGCATTATCGAACGAGAGCCAAGATACATTTTCTCTATTTTGATTTTATTCAGCACTGTGCAACAGGCTGGAAAATGTTAAATCATGCTTTCAAAGTGTAAACAATTTCTGACAGCACTGCAGAGTGCTTTATAAGGTGCTTCGTAAATAGAAAATTAAATTTGGAATTCCGGCAGTTTAATATTTCAACTAACTGCTTTGGATCAAATATATTTATTACAATATTATTTTTTCAGTTTTTCACTTGTTGAAGGTTTTCACGCTTTTAAGGTATTCTTTGCTTGATGAAACATGCATGCTGCCCATTCCCAGGGCCTCTGAGTCATCCACCACGTGAAGAAGTCTCATGTGGTTAAGATTCGGAATGTAACCAAGTGGAAAATTACACTTGCAATCCTATGTCCTAATACTTCTTGCCTCTGCTTCTCCTTAACTGGAGACAGCTATTAAACTGCTGAAACATCGCAACACAGGAGTTGATAGATGGAAAAAGACTAAGGTCCAGCTAGTTCATCTTCTACTATTCTGATGTCTCTGTGATCGGACAATAATGGAATTGTTGATTAATTTTGGTATCCCAGGCATGAGGTAATGAAAGCCTCCAGTGGTGGAGATCTTTGGAAATCAGTGTTCCAAAATTATCTGTTCCTCTCAGCACACTGCATCTACTCTCTGAACAAAATCTATTTAATCTGCATTCCAATGATTCCCTAGTATGTGCTTCCAGTACCTCACACGGGATCATCATCCACACAATATGATTGTCCCAACATTATGTGGACTCAGACATTTTAAGCTAGATGTTTGTGGGTTGTGCCATTATACACATTACAGATAATAACTCTGTTGCAACCCCTTTATAAAAATGCATTTTTCACACCTCATTTCTGCCTGGTCTCCAACTCAGCCCAAAGCTCTAGTCATTTGCCCAGTATCCAATTTTCTCTTTTCTTCTCCCTTCCTAAAATCCTGATTCTGTTCTTCCCTCCCAATTTTGGGCTGCTTGTTGTTACAACATGGACCTTACTCTGCTCCTTCAATGTCAGTACTGGCCACCTTTCCCAATGGATCTGGTCTGCTTCTGATGGTGCACATCCCTGTGGAGAAACGACTCACTGTTGATCAGTCCTTCAGTTGCTGACCCAGCCCTTACATTGAAAGCCTTCACCTCCAACTTAAAGCCATTGTCTGTCTTGTAATCCATGTTTTCTCCTTTCTTTATGCTGCCAGACCCCTGTCTTGTGCTACTGTCTTTGTCTTGTTTTTTACAACTTCATCCTGCCGGAGGACTGGTTATTCGAACTCTTGTGGAAGGATGCTTTAGGCAACACGGGCTCTCAACCGTTGGCTGTATTCCCCTTCTCCAACTCACCTCCACACCACCCTGCCAGCCCTGGTGCATTCCTGGGAGACATTCAATTGCCCTGAAGGGGAGCCGGTAGTCAGAGGTTGGCTGCTCTCTACCGTAGGCACTTCGGCAATGCTGCCATGAATGGTGGCAGCTCTCAACAATCCACCCAGCAGAGATCCAGGATCAATGAGGAGTGAGGGCAGGACACAAACAGGGGGTGGAGAAGGGAAGTGTTGAATGGAGGGAGAAATGAGTGAGGCAGGTTAGAGGCAAAGTCAGTGAGGTGTGTTTTATTGGCTCCCACTGTCTGAGGTTTGGCCCCTCAATTAAGTGCTGAATGTCTTTGGACAACAGGCAACTCCTGGAAGCCTGCATGCAAGTTTCTGGGTGTCCTATGTGATGCCATCCTTTCCTAAATAAGAGCTTCAATTTGCACCTTGGACTTAAATGAACAAAGACAGGAAAGTGGTAGAGTCCTGACTTGGCACCCTCCTGCCCATTAAAATGCCCCACTTATGCTCATGGGCATTTAATTCCACTCATTATGTCGAGATCAAGGGTGTTCCTCAGGTCAAGCACTTAGGGCAGTGAGTTGCTGCGTGAACAGGCAGGTGTGAGGGGGAAGGAGGATATTGGGAGAGGAGAGGAGTATATCAAAGGTGTTGTGGATAAGAAGCAGGACAAGAGAGGGGATGAAGAATAGGAAGAAGAATCCTAAGGAATGGATGTAGGAGGAGCAGAGGAAGGAGGATAGGTCGGAAATGACAAGGAAAAAGGGATGGAAATGAGCAACTCAGGAAACAATGCTCATCTTTGACAACTTATGTTACTAAAAAATTGCTAATATTGAAAGCCATTTCTCTAACTGTTTTCTGTTTATGCTGCTGTACCGTAACTTGTGCCCAATGTTTCCTAGTGGAGTTCATTGTGAGTTTGCTCTGTTTGAGGAACATTAACCTTGTCACACTCAGTACTGTGCTGCATAGGAGGATCTTAGTTGTCACTCTGGTGAGCACATCTTTCAAATTTATCTCCTGCAGTGCTGGGGGATGTCAGATAACATGAGTAAATATCGAGCCAATGTATAGTTGGTTTTTTATCAGTGAGATGTGGAGCAGATGGGATGAATCTCTTTTCATTTATTAATTCCCACATAAAATTGAGCAGTTGAACTTGTTTGGTTCAGTTAAAGCTGCATAAATGACTTAAAATAATACTTTAAAGGAAAAAAGATGTCTTAGTTGTTTTTACATTTATATTCTGCTCCATCTGTAGCAGTGTCTGCCTGTGATGTCTTAAACCATGCTTTAATTAATGTGGTAGTTGGATTACATATACATATATTAGAAATCCACCAGCATCTGAACATCAAATGCTGCATAATGTATGGAGACCACAAGAAAGTTTGGTGCATGGTACCATGAATGAATCTTAGATGAGAGTATTGGACAACCATTTGACAGTGGGCATGTTAAAGCTGACAGAGCATTGCAGTGGGCAGGCCTGTGATTTTCTGATATTTCCACATTGTGGAGGCTTCGTCCTGGAAAAGCATGTTTGTGAAATTTACACCAAAACACCTTGCTGGAGAATTGGATTGGTTAATGAATTAACCAGCTCAATTCCTCCCACTTCCTACAGACAAAGGGGGTGGCCATGGGTACCCGCATGGGCCCAAGCTATGCCTGCCTCTTTGTAGGTTACATGGAACAATCCTTCTTCCGTACCTACAATGGCCCTAAACCCCACCTCTTCCTCCGTTACATTGATGACTGCATCGGCGCCGCCTCGTGCTCCCACGAGGAGCTCGAACAGTTCATCCACTTCACCAACACCTTCCACCCCAACCTGAAGTTCACCTGGACCATCTCCAACACTTCTCTCTCCTTCCTGGACCTCTCTGTCTCCATCTCGGGCAACCACCTAGAAACAGATGTCCATTTCAAGCCCACTGACTCCCACAGCTACCTGGAATACACCTCCTCCCACCCACCCTCCTGCAAAAATGCCATTCCCTATTCCCAATTCCTTCGCCTCCGCCGCATCTGCTCCCAGGATGAGACATTCCACTCCTGTACATCTCAGATGTCCTCATTCTTCAATGACCGCAACTTCCCCCCCACAGTGGTCGAGAACTACCTCGACCGTGTCTCCCGCATTTCCCGGAACACATCCCTCACGCCCCGTCCCCGCAATAATAACCAAAAAAGGATCCCCCTCGTCCTCACGTACCACCCCACCAACCTTCTGATCCAACGCATCATCCTCCGACACTTCAGCCATCTGCAATCAGACCCCACCACCAAAGACATTTTTCCCTCCCCACCCTTATCTGCCTTCCGGAGGGACCACTCCCTCCGTGACTCCCTTGTCGGCTCCGCACTCCCCTCCAGCCCCACCACACCTGGCACTTTTCCTTGTAACCGCAGGAAGTGCTACACCTCCTCCCTCACCCCAATCCCAGGCCCCAAGAAGACTTTCCACATCAGGCGGATGTTCACCTGCACATCTGCCAATGTGGTATACTGCATCCGCTGTACCTGTTGTGGCTTCCTCTACATCGGGGAAACCAAGCGGAGGCTTGGGGACCGCTTTGCAGAACACCTGCGCTCAGTTCGCAACAAACAACTGCACCTCCCAGTCGCGAACCATTTCAACTCCCCCTCCCATTCCTCAGATGACATGTCCATCCTTGGCCTCCTGCAATGCCACAGTGATGCCACCCGAAGGCTGCAGGAACAGCAAATCATATTCAGCCTGGGAACCCTGCAGCCCAATGGCATCAATGTGGATTTCACAAGCTTCAAAATCTCCCCTCCCCCAACCGCATCCCAAAACCAGCCCAGCTCATCTCCACCTCCCTAACCTGTTTTTCCTCTCACCTCAAGCCACACCCCCATCTCCTATCTACTAACATCATCCCACCCCCTTGACCTGTTCGTCCTCCCTGGACTGATCTATCTCCTCCCTACCCCACTACCTACACTCACCTTTACTGTCTCCATCCCTGCCTCTTCGACTTGTCTGCCTCCTCTCCACCTATCCTCTCCTCTATCCATCCTCTATCTGCCTCCCCCTCTCTCCCTATTTATTTCAGAACCCTCTTCCCCTCCCCCATTTCTGATGAAGGGTTTAGGCCCGAAACGTCAAGTTTTCCTGCTCTTATGATGCTGCTTGACCTGCTGTGTTCATCCAGCCCCATGCTTGTTATCTCGGATTCTCCAGCATCTGCAGTACCTTTTATCTCGAGAATGGGAAACGCATTTTTCGAACAGCAGTGGGAGGCCTTGTAGCATGCTTGTACAGCATCCTTATCTCTGGGCCAGAAGCTTTGGGTTGGAATCCCACATCAGGACTTGTCCACCATGGACCACCATATTTATGCCAGCACTTCAAAGCAGCACAGGAGAATGCTATACTGACTTAGGAATTTGAGGTTGGTTAGCTCAGTTGGCTGGGTGGCTGATTGGTGATGCAGAGTGATGGTAACAGCACAGATTAAATTCACTTACATGCTGAGGGTACCATGAAGGTCCCACATTCTCAACCTTGCCCCCTTGACTAATACATGCTGGCCCCTCGGTCAAACTCATCACCAGTCATCTCTCTAATGAGGGAGCAACCATGTAGTCCTCTAGGACTATGGTGACCGCGCCATCTGACTTTGGATGAGAAGCTATGTCCAATCAATGTTGGAAATATTGTTTCCAACCCTGACTAAAAAAATCCAGGCCACCATTAGTTTGAGGCTAATCTAAATGGCTAGTTAAAAGGCTAGTCTAATTGAGACCATTGAATCATTATTGATTGTTGTTAAAAATAAAATATCTGATTCCCTAATGTCCTTTAGAGATAGAAATCTGCCATTGATACCTATCTGGCCTGCATGTGACTGCAGACTGACAGTAAATTAGTTGACTGCTGACTGTCCTCTCGGCAGTCAAAGATGGAAAATAAATGCTCACATCCCACAAATGAATAAAAAATAAAAGCTTCTCTTGTGTTCCTTGTTGGTAAGTTTGCTGATTATTCCTATTTTGTGAGTTATGTTGTGTGTTTGTGATGTATTGTAAATGGGGTTGAGACTGTCTAACTTAGTTTAAAACTGCAGCTTTACTTACATTCATCAGACAGTGGACTCATTGAACCCATCAATATAGACTGGTTCAAACTTGGATCACAAATCAAGCCTCACAGCAAAATAGAGAAACACAGATATAAACTCAAGCCCCAGAGCCTGCTTTATTAGATCATGGTTTATTTGTACCTCAAATTTATTAAGTCACTCTTTACCCATATCCCTTGGTTCCCTGACTGAAAAGAAATCTATTGATCTCAGACTTGAAGCTTGCAATTGATCTGATATTCACATCCTTTTACAAAGAATTTCACAGATTTCTTCTACCCTTTGTGTGAAATAGTAGCCAGAATCTTCTGGAAAAACATTTACCAGTGTCAGGACCAGTTCCGGGTCCTGACCATGATCATGTCAGCAATCTATCCACTTTGAGGAGGTCAACCATTTAGAAGATCTTTTGAGGCCCAATTACAGACAGTAGGCAATTGAGATGTCTGAGGGCCAAGTGTATGCTGCTCAGATAGAAGAAGAGTGAGAGGGGTGCCTCAAATTGGCGGCACTCACATAAAGGCCCAAACAAAATGAACTGTCAGTGGATGTAACATCTACAGCCTTTCTAATCCTTTACACCAGCACATGAAACAGGTTATAATGTTACTAAATGTGAGGGAGGTTGAGGGTGGGTGGAGGTGTCTGTAATACTAGAAAATTTGCCTCCCGCTCTGAAAATAGGGGCTAATTGAGACCTTAAAGTTCTGCTCACCTGTTCTGAGGGAAACCCATTCAGCAGTGGGGCAATGTTGCTGCAACAATGTTTTCCAAAACTTTTTCAGTCCCCCTTCTCCAGGGTTTATTCGACACAGTATTTCTTGTTTCCACATTTAGCTGGCCTGGTTCCAATTTTAAGAGAATGTTCCATACTTCTAAATTCTCCCACCAGAGGAAGAATTTCTCTGAATTTACCCCGTGAATCCCTTTATCATTTTAAAGACCTTGATTGGATCGTGCATCTTCATTCAAAGAGATATAATCATGTTTATTCATTCTGTCCTTATAAATTAATCTGGTGAATCTGGGCTAAATCCCATATATCTTTTCTGAGGTGTCATGGCCAAAACTGAACACAGTGCTCCAATATGTTCTGCCCAAGGTTTGTTACAACTGAAGCATATATTTCTTTCATTCCAATCTTATTGACAGAAAAGTGAACATTCTGATAGCTAATTTCTGCCCCTGTTCACAAACCTTTAGTGACTTCTGTACAGCACGCTCAAATCTCTTTATTCCTTCACAACTTCCAGTTTCTCACTCATGACAAAATACACTAATTTGTCTTTCTTAAATCCAAAGAGAATAACCTCATTTTTTTTTCACTTTGAACTGCATCTGCCACAGTATTTTGCTTTTTCTGAAGAAGGGTCTAGGCCCGAAACGTCAGCTTTCCTGCTCCTCTGATGCTGTTTGGCCTGCTGTGGTCATCCAGCTCTACACCTTGTTATCTCAGGTTCTCCAGCATCTGCGGTTCCTACTATCTATGAAACCGTGTTTTGCTTACTCCCTTTGGTCTACTGTGTTACCTTTTACATCAATCTACAGAATTTACTTTTCCACCTAGCTAAGTGTTATTATTAAATTGGGAAATATCACAGTTTTTCCCTTCATCCATGTCATTCATCTGACTAATGACCAGCCCAGCACAGATCCCTGGGGAACTCTATTTGTCCCCTTCTAGCTTTCAGAGAATATACCATTGATACCAATTCTCTCTGTCACCCAGTCCTAAATAATTGCCAATTCGTATGGCAAGGTTTTGTTTCCCCAATTTTGTATGCTTTCAATGTTACCTGGTCTCTTGAGCAAGTCCATGTAAACTGTTCTCTTATCTGCTGTGCTGTTGACCTCCTCAAAACTTGAACGTCTTTTATCAGACAAGCCCTTTCCTTTATGCATCCATGCTGATTGTCAGCTTCTATCTTTTAAGCATATATGAATCAAACTTGAGTTTAACTTTTCTCTGTTTTTGGTAGTTTGCCTTAATTGCTTTAATTTTGACCCTTTACACAATCTGAGTCAGTTTCCTGACATTATGCTACTTTAAAACATAAGAGTGTATTCCCAGAGGAACCCCTGCAGCACAAGGGGATGGAGGAGCAAGATATACATTGCGGCCCTAAAAGGAGAAATAGATGGGAGGTTAAAGGACACAGGATCCTGAAAGGAATACTTGCAGACATCGCATGAATCGCTGCAGTTATGTTACACCTGAAAAGAAGTAAAAAAAATGCGAGCAAGCTACTTCTCAGCCTTTTCTCATGAACACTCTACTGAGCAAAAATGCTGACTGAGGGACTATCAACTTTCCCAATCTGGAAATCCCAGTGCAGTAACAAGCAGACAGACGGGGTGAGTTGCTGGCCTGTGTCTCTCCTGGTTATCATTCAGAGGGGATATACTAGTGAAGGAGTGGGCTCCCTACCTTCAGGACAGTCAGACAGTAATTTATCTCAAGGCACAGAAGAGGCAGTAGTGGGTTCACCCACCTAATTTTTAAAATATTTTTTCCACTATACTCCTTGATTTCAGCCTACACCACAGAGGAAATACAACCATCGGTATGAGTTACTTTGATAAAAAGATAAAACCACAGTTATATATCCCAGCTCTCCAGAATAGGGTTGCAAATCAAGCTCACCATAATAGGAGCTATACACAATTTATACCTCAGTTTAACATTTCCAATGCCTGAATCTTAACTAAATCCAAACCATTGGAGCCTACAATTGATAGTTGGGATGTTTTTACATAGATTGGCTGTTTCTCTGTTCATGATTTCAGTGCAATGAACAACTTAGTAATTTAGGTGAAGTTAATGCACAACACAAGGAAGGACCATAATTGAAAAAAGTAGCAGACAGCAGAATTCAAATCAGCAGAGCCTTTGGACTCTGTAGACTTGTATTTTGTTGGGATCAAAGCACTTTGAGATGATCAGTGGTCTGAAAAACATGAGGTAACTGCAAGCCTTTCTATTTCCTTTGCTTTCTGATATGCCTCATTGTCCCAATTAAATTCTGTGCAATGAAGAGAAAATGGCAGAAGCAATTTGAAAATTAAAGGGAAGATGCAGAAACAATTAAGGTAGAATTAACAGTGATTGTAAGAGCAATAGAGTAACTGTTTACAATTAATATCAAGGTGGGTAAAAAGATAACAAATTCCACAGGCGCAAGAGGCTAAGAGCAACTGTACTGTAAAATTTCTCACAATATCTTCAAAGTAGAATAATCAGATTAGGATCTGCAAAGCAGAAATGGTAATTCAAATACATGCAAAGTGATTGTTTAATTTAAATTGTGAAGCATAATCTAAGGACAGATGTTGTTAGCTTTAGCAATTCACAAGTGTTGCTAATTAGAACTTGGTGTATATTTGGCTTCTAGTGATCCATTATTTGACTTGATTTGATATGAATAGATTGTGAAAAAAACAAACCTTGAAGCTTTATTCAGACCCACATGTTGGCCCAGGTGAAGGCACCTTGAGAAACTAAAATACAGGGATAAATTTTACAGGAATTGTTGAAGAGTCAGCTTTGGCGAGGTTCACAGAAGGTTTCTCTCCACAAGCCTCAATGGCTTCACTCACACAATCTTCCCAAACTCAGCTTATCAACCCCTCGGTGTCCTTCTCCGAATTGCCACAATCAGAAGTACTGGCCACTATTAGGGCCTCCAGGATTCCTGGCACCGATGCCACCTTTGAAACTCAAGCATGCATTTGGGAAAGCAACAACAATCTGCAGCTGCTCCACATAGTTCCTTTTAGGATTTGATTTGATTTGATTTATTATTGTCACATGTACCGAGATACAGTGAAAAGTATTGTTTTGTGTGTTATCCTGTCAAACCATACCTTACATAAGTATATCAGGGTAATAGAACAGAATGAAAAATAGAGTGTTACAGCTACAGAGAAGGTGTAAAAAAAATCAATACTAATATATGAGAAGTCGGCTCAAAAGTCTGATAGCAGTGGGGAAGAAGCTGTTCTTGAATTTATTGGTACATGTTTTAAAACTTTTGTATTTTCTGCCCAATAGAAGACAGTGGAAGTGAATATAACCGAGGTGAGAGTGGTCTTTGGTTATGTTGGTCCTGTCAATTGCCCTAGATACTCCAGGCAGATGGAAATTCAATGCTTCACTTTACACTGGGAACCTAATGGGTTAGAGGGTTTGAGATTAGATTGCGGGGAGTGATTAGTGCATGTGGTCAATGCCCATGGATCCTGAGACATTGGTGCTTAATGGACGGTTGAAGGAGCTCTGACCTGAATGTTGCTAATTGTTAGCATCTAGCGACTGGGAGAATTGGCAACAGCATATCAATGAAGTGAGATAATATCATGAAGAGGATGTTAATTGTTCAACACTAGGTTGGAAAATGACACTGTTTGTTCTGGGTGTTGGGATCCTCTTCAATGACCATCTCATGCGATTTTCCCAACTTTCTTGCCATTGCCTGTGTCATTGAGGGGCTGGGAAGATTCTGTTGAGAGTTTTTAAAACATTTTTTTTAATAAGGAAACACAATACAGAACCAAAAGAAATGGGTCACAACTTCTTTCGGCTTTGCAAGCTCAAACGTGCTGATTGTTAGACTTAAAAATAGAGGAAGATTGAACAGAAACCAATTATGTCAGACTGTGCTTATTATATGCTTGTAAATTTCCTGTAGGATTTAGCAGTGTGTAGGCTTCAGGGCTCTCAAAGAGACATCGTATTAAAGAGCTAATAACTATTTGCCATCAGAAAAGACTGTGATCAACTTTTCAATGATTTTGCTGATTACAGGTTAAGTAGAGGCTATCCCTGCATAAAGTTGGTTGAAAGCTGAGCATGAGCAGCTGCAAATTTTAAACGCTCCAGTGACAAACAGAGCAACAAAAAGTTACTTACTGTTGGGGACCATTTTGTGACCAAATTTATTAAAGTTACCAGCAACAATCCATTGACATGGGAAATGTTTGTGGCCCACGTGTAATGGAGAATGTTTGCAGCTTCAAGTAGAATGGGGGACATCACTCAATGTTTCATCATATGTGTCGCTACCACCACTGCCTATTGCCTGGCAGAAATATTTTCAGCCTTAATGAAGGATAGTACCTTCACTGAAATGGTAATATATCACTATGTGTCCTTGTTGTAAAGTGACTTGCAATTACATTCCAGACCGACAACAGGACGACAGTTACTGTCAAAGTAGCAAGGACCTTCTGTTCTGAGGAAAGGTCACTCGACCTGAAACTTTAACCCTGATTCCTCTCCACAGATGCTGCCAGACCTGCTGAGCTTTTCCAGCAATCTCTATTTTTGTTTCTGACCTTCTATGAGATGGGTGTGATTTAGCACCAATAAAATTTCAATTGTGCATTGTTTCACAGAAATGCATTGGTCTCGATTTTTCAGATGCCCCCGGCAAATAAAAATTCTGAGGAGGGGGTAGCCAATCTATAATTCCAATTGATTCCCTGCATAAATGTAATAGTGGGAGCAACATCATTGCTTTAAAATGAGATTAATAAGATAGATCAATCGCCCCAGATGTGTCAGGCAGATGCTGCGCAGGGGATAATTTCCAAGTTTGTGAATGATACAAAACTTGGAAGCATTGTAAACTGTGGGGAGGAAAGAATTTCAAAAGGATATTGACAAATTGGAGGAGTGGGCAGATAGGTGGCAGATCAAGTTCAATATGGTGAACTGTGAAGTGATACAAAGAACATAAAACGACAGTATAAATTCCAGGGTGCTACCCTGAAGGAACCCTAAAGAGAAATATTGGCAGGTGGAGGTTGGAGTGCTGGGAATGCCGTGGAATGTCAAGGAAGGTGGTTAAGGACAGCCTTCTCACTCAGAGGCCAATTGAGGCCCTTAATTGGCCAACTAAAGGGTCAATGAATGTCTCTTCCTGCTGTCACTGGCAGAAGTGGGAATCAATAATGGCACTCTCTGCCATGTGGGAAGATCTCCTAATAAAAGATGGTCACCTCCCTACAGCCTAATGTGGCCCTTCTGATTGGGCAGCTTGCAGCCCGTGGATGTCTATTCCCATAAAAAGGCCCCTCCCAGCACCCCACACCCCAACCCCCAACTCATTGGGGCTTACCTGACTGGCCTCTGGGGAGTCTGACTCTGCTCCCTTCCACCCCTGGGTAGCAGTTATGATGCTGCTGCAGGCTGTTTGCCATTCTAGCGTTGGCCATTCCTTCTGATTGCGCTGCTAGAAATGAAGATCTGCAGGCAACTCCTATTGGCTGCGATGTTTGTGGTCTCCAGCCTCAAAACGACGGGAGCTTCAATATCAGGCAGTTAATTGCCTGATGGATAAAGAATTGGGTCAGGGCTCCGGGGTTTTTACACCCCCTGCCATTTCCCTCTCCACAGCAAACCAGTGCCAGTCACACTCAATACGGTTCTTGGTATTGTCTGTAGCACTTGTGCACAGCTGGAGTATGGAAGGGAAGGGGTGGATGTCGCTAGAGTGGTGAGGATTGTCAAGATCCATGTGAATCATTGGACAAT
The DNA here is from genome assembly GCA_024137785.1 of Ginglymostoma cirratum. NCBI lineage: Eukaryota > Metazoa > Chordata > Chondrichthyes > Orectolobiformes > Ginglymostomatidae > Ginglymostoma > Ginglymostoma cirratum. Next base: position 21,499,398 of record JAHRHZ010000019.1, read on the forward strand.
ATACATAAAACTTTTTAAAAAAACTAAACATAGATACGTATAGTCATATATTTATAGCTACGTATACGAGAAATAAAGTGAGCTTTCAAATTTTTGTGATTCTGCTAAGGAAAATTACATTTGGGAAATGCATGAAAAGAGATGGTGACCAACGATGCAAGACGTATTGAATATAACATATGCAATGGCACCACAGGCCAGGAGCTGCAGAACTGAATTACAAAAGGGGAGTTATAACTCCCTTCCTGTCGTTTCTTCTCATTAAGGTAAAACAGAAATGAAATTCTACTGAATTTCCAAGGTCATCTGAAAGTGCAGAGCAATCTCCAAATCTTCTTTCTCACCATGCACCACTGCCTCTATTTTCTGCCTTTGACTCTAAAGTATAAAGAGGTACGGATTTCTTTATTTCTAAAACCAGGTCCATCAGCATCACTGCCTCTGTCTCCTCTATTCACTTCTCTGCTCTTGCTCACTTTCCCAGTTCTCTCCCAACCGAGCACCCGGTACCCTATATCAATATTTCTGCCCATTTTTTGAACTCTCACTGTCTTTAAACACACCTCCATGGGCTCACCCAGTTGTTCCCTTTAGCCAACAGCCCAGCCAGACAATTTTTTTTTCTCCTTTCTGGCAGGATGTTTATTAGGATTGAACATAGAACATAGAACAGTACAGCACAGTACAGGCCCTTCGGCCCGCGATATTGTGCTGACCTATTATCCTACTAAGGTCAATCTACCCTGCATACCCTACATTTTACTATCCTCTTTGTGCCTATTGTCAATTTATTGTGTTGCCACTTTTTCTAGCTCATTCAAACTTCTATTATGTCTCTTTAATAGAAGCACTCTTGACTCCTTCATTTTCCGTAACTATTATATAATCACGAACCTTTACTCTCATTCAATAATCAGGTCATTCCCATCCAATTCCAATCCTTATTCTTTCCACCTCTCCATAATTGTGAACTGGGTCTTTCTCTAATGTACTGAATAATTTCAGCTTTAGAATTAAGATCACTCTCACAAGTGAATTCTAACTCCCTTGAGCTCTCCTATCTACATAAATATTTGTTTGCTTACCTGAGGTAATGAATAGAAGGCCCTATCTATGAAGTACTTTTAAATTACTGGAATTATTAATGAGCTTCCACAAAAGCTCCCTCCTGTCCTCAACGAGCAATAAAACACCTCATCAGGCCCTGCTCTAATTTAAGCCATTGATGTTAGTCAACCACATGTTGTTTTAAAGTATCAACACAATGAATGATGAATGCGTAGCCATCCAATATATTGACGGAGGATTTTTTAAGCAGTTTTTTTCAAATGACAAAACAATTAAAGGTGATGTGTATGATGGTTTACATATCCCTTCCTTTGTATTAACAAAAAAGGTTTCAATGCAGCCCTCCCCTTCCTTTATTAACAGCTGCCTTTCCTCCAAAAGGCTTAAATTTGTTCAACTTAGCACCATTAAAGGGGTTTTCAGTTTCCTCATTTCTAGGCCAATCTTATCACGATTTTTTCTGCTTGTCTCTTGAAAGTGACGAAGTACGATGAGCTAAGACCCAGGTTTCTAGCAGCAGTGCCTTGTGAGAATTCTTCATGTGTGAACTCAACAGGATATTAAATCATCACGACTGCTATTGACCTTACTTAGCTCCCACTGATGACAGTTTCTGGGATGATTCACTGAAAAGGACTCAGGATTTGGAATCCTAGTTAATTTATATCCTTTCTACCTTGCAGATACTATTGTAGTGCCTTTGCGGCCACCCTGTCTGGGATCATGAAATTCTATTGATTAGGAGACACGCAGTGTCATCATAGGTGATGCGTTTATCCCCTGAGGTTGTTATAATTATGTTGTGTAAAATGATGTTAGAAAAATAAGGAGAAAAAAGGAACCTGATGTATATGTGTGAAATTTTTCACATTGTTATATTGTTCCAAAGTGCTTCACATCCAGTGGAGTAATTGTAATTTGGCATAGTTTCGAGCACTCGGGCCTTTACCTTTAAGATGGTTATATGGTGTCACAACATGAGACATTCTGAGAAAAAGGTATCCATCTCACCTGTGGTTGCTCTGTCAATGTCATTGAGTCTGTGCAGTGTTTTCGATCAGTCAACTACATGTATGTAATGTACAGTAATAACAGTAAGCAGAGAACCCAGTATTGTTTTACACTTTAAGATATCAGTCTCAAATAAGAATGTCACATTTTGGTAAACTTATGCGCAGACTAACAAAAAAAAACTAGAAGGCATATCATGATGGCAGTAAGCGGGCATGAAAAGCTAGTTGTGACAGCTAGTTAATGGCAGTACATGGATTCTTGCTTGCAATGTCTGCGTGGGTTTCCTCCCATGTGCAAAGATGTACAGCTTAAGGGGGGTTGGCCATGCTGAAATACATGTCGTATTCAAGGACATGTGGGCTAGGTGGATTAGCCATGGTAATTGTGAGGTTACGGGATAAAGTCTGGATACCCTTCAGAGGGCCAAATGGCCTCCTTCTGATCTTCAGGGGTTCTGTGATTCGATGGATGTTTAAAGAGGACAACACTGCACAAAAGGACAATGAAAAATAAGCATTCAGTCATGGACAGGCAATCTATTGACATTCAGTCAGAACTTCAGTTATATGAGGAAAGAATTAATCTTTATTAATCATCAGATAACTGACAATGAATGGTTACTAGTTAAACACCTTCTCACTTTGAACACTGAAGGGTTAAGAAGAATAAAATGCTCAGGTATTTCCGATGATGATCATAAAAGGTCTTGACAAAGGTTTTATTGTGGAAGACCACCAGAAAGTTCCTGTCACCTACAGGAAGCACAGGCTTGAGTTCTTGCCATACTGCCAACAGACAGATGAAATGGTCACAAAATTTGTAGGCAGGTGTCAACGCCAAGGTACAGAAGTGATTTCCTCAAAGCTAACTTAGTTGAAAAGTTTATGGACTGGTCATTTCCCCTATACACTCATAAAATCCTTGAGAAAAGCACTTCTGGACAAACCCAAAGATTATACCATTGTTGCATTGCCAGAGGAAGGATCCAGGTTTGAAGTAACTGTAGCAGACCAACAGTGCAAGTGCTTGACTTTGGATCAACCACTGCAGCTGTCAACATGCTCAGTAGAACAACCAAATCTTGTTTGAGGTGTGGCTTGTCGCACCCACCAAGATAGTGTCCAGCATTTGTGACATATGAAGTTAAATTCTACAAAAGGACATTGGACGAAAATGTGCAAAATGTCCAAGTGCCTAGAGGAACCCAAAATACAACACAATGCTCCACAGCAGCACATGAAGAAGAACCAACTAAGAGACAATGCCAAATAAACTTTCAAGCATGTCAGGGAAGTCCGAGAGGTAACAGAGATAAAAGGTACTGCAGATGCTGGAGAATCCGAGATAACGAGGTGTGGAGCTGGATGAACACAGCAGGCCAAGCAGCATCATAGGAACAGGAAAGCTTGACGTTTCGGACCTAGACCCTTCATCAGAAATGGGGGAGGGGAAGAGGGTTCTGAAATAAATAGGGAGAGAGGGGGAGGCGGACAGAAGATGGATAGAGGAGAGGATAGGTGGAGAGGAGACAGACAAGTCAAAGAAGCGGGGATGGAGCCAGTAAAGATGAGTGTAGGTGGGGAGGTAGGGAGGAGATAGGTCAGTCCAGGGCGGACAGACAGGTCAAGGGGGTGGGATGAGGTTAGTAGATAGGAGATGGGGGTGCGGCTTGAGGTGGGAGGAGGGGATAAGTGAGAGGAAGAACAGGTTAGGGAGGCAGGGACGAGCTGGGCTGGTTTTGGGATGCGGTCGGGGGAGGGGAGATTTTGACGCTTGTGAAATCCACATTGATACCATTGGGCTGCAGTGTTCCCAGGCTGAATATGATTTGCTGTTCCTGCAGCCTTCGGGTGGCATCATTGTGGCATTGCAGGAGGCCCAGGATGGACATGTCATCTGGGGAATGGGAGGGGGAGTTGAAATGTTTGTGACTGGGAGGTGCAGTTGTTTGTTGCGAACTGAGCGCAGGTGTTCTGCAAAGCAGTCCCCAAGCCTCCGCTTGGTTTCTCCGATGTAGAGGAGGCCACAACAGGTGCAGCAGATGCAGTATACCACATTGGCAGATGTGCAGGTGAACATCTGATGGATGTGGAAAGTCTTCGTGGGGCCTGGGATTGGGGTGAGGGAGGAGGTGTGGGGGCAGGTGTAGCACTTCCTGCGGTTGCAGGAAAAAGTGCTGGATGTGATGGGGCTGGAGGGGAAGTGTGGAGCGGACAAGGGAGTCACGGAGAGACTGGTCCCTCTGGAAGGCAGACAAGGGTGGGGAGGGAAAAATGTCTTTGGTGGTGGGGTCGGATTGCAGATGGCGGAAGTGTCGGAGGATGATGCGTTGGATGTGGAGGCTGGTGGGGTGGTACGTGAGGACGAGGGGAATTCTTTTTTGGTTGTTATTGCGGGGACGGGGTGTGAGGGATGAGTTGCAGGAAATGCGGGACACACAGTCGAGGGTGTTGATGGGAATTCCCAATTCCTTCGCCTCCGCCGCATCTGCTCCCAGGATGAGGCATTCCACTCCCGTACATCTCAGATGTCCTGATTCTTCAAGGACCGCAACTTCCCTCCTGCAGTGGTCGAGAATGCCCTCGACAGTGTCTCCCACATTTCCCGCAACTCATCCCTCACACACCGTCCCCACAATAACAACCAAAAAAGAATCCCCTTCATCCTCACGTACCACCCCACCAACGTTCGCATCCAGCGCATCATCCTCATACACTTCCGCCATCTGCAATGCAACCCCACCACCAAAGACATTTTTCCCTCCCCACCCTTGTCTGCTTTCCGGAGGGACCAGTCTCTCCGTGATTCCCTTGTCCGCTCCACACTCCCCTCCAGCCCCACCACACCCGGCACTTTTCCCTGCAACCGCAGGATGTGCTACACCTGCCCCCACACCGCCTCCCTCACCCCAATCCCAGGCCCCAAGAAGACTTTCCACATCAAGCAGATGTTCACCTGCACATCTGCCAATGTGGTATACTGCATCCGCTGTACCCGTTGTGGCCTCCTCTACATCGGGGAAACCAAATGGAGGCTTGGGGACCACTTTGCAGAACAGCTGCGCTCAGTTCGCAACAAACAACTGCACCTCCCAGTCACAAACATTTCAACTCCCCCTCCCATTCCCCAGATGACACGTCCATCCTGGGCATCCTGCAATGCCACAATGATGCCACCCGAAGGCTGCAGGAACAGCAAAACTTATTCAGCCTGGGAACACTGCAGCCCAATGGTATTAATGTGGATTTCACAAGCGTCAAAATCTCCCCTCCCCCAACCGCATCCCAAAACCAGCCCAGCTCATCCCCGCCTCCCTAACCTGTTCTTCCTCTCACCTATCCCCTCCTCCCACCTCAAGCCGCACCCCCATCTCCTATCTACTAACCTCATCCCACCCCCTTGACCTGTCCGTCCTCCCTGGACTGACCTATCTCCTCCCTACCTCCCCACCTACACTCATCTTTACTGGCTCCATCACCGCTTCTTTGACTTGTCTGTCTCCTCTCCACCTATCCTTTCCTCTATCCATCTTCTATCCGCCTTCCCCTCTCTCCCTATTCATTTCAGAACCCTCTTCCCCTCCCTCATTTCTGATGAAGGGTCTAGGTCCGAAACGTCAAGCTTTCCTATTCCTCTGATGCTGCTTGGCCTGCTGTGTTCATCCAGCTCCACACCTTGTTATCCAAGAGGTAACAACCAAGTTGCAGCTTGCAGACCTCACTTAGGCAATACACATTGTAGACTTGACACCTCATGTTGACACTGTCAGAAAAGCTAAAGCCAATACCTCCATCTAAGCCATATACCCAAATAGAATGGATAATATGAAATCAATGCCTTTATATTGACACTGGTGCATGTGTAGGAACTGACACAGCATGGCACAGTCCACATATGACAAGCTGACTGCTTACAATGATTCTGACATTCCATGCATTGTTATTCTGTCCTTACAGATGGATGGATGGATGCATATATATACATTTGAAATAGATGTACCGCCTATTATGGGACTGCAAGTATGCAAGGGTCTATGTATTATTATGATCGATGAGGACTGCAACATTGATCTCACACATTTTGGTTACGGCCAAGCAGGGCAGACCCTGCAAACTACATCATATAATGACCAACTGCAGCAGTTCAAAAAAATCATCATCAGCAGGTAATCTGACACATCCAGTAATTCCCCAGAGCTAGCACGATCTTCCTGGTCATTCAGTGCTGAACTTGGACTCTTTCAGAACAAAACAAACAAGTGATAATTCCACAAGCCCTACGTCAATCTGCACTAGATTATATACATGTAGGTCATATGGGCACAGAAAAAGCCAATTATTGATATGAGAATTCACACATTGGTCCAGCTTAAATAAGGACATAAATCAACTAATCACGTCATATAAAACATGTCGAGTCCATCAGCAACCACAACAATTAAGAGAAGCTCTTCTTCCACACAAGATTCCTTCTGCGATGAGGATTCAAAAAAAATTTACCAGAATGTTTCCAGGAATGGAAGGTTTGAGTTATAGGGAGAGGCTGGATAGGTTGGGACATTTTTTTCCACTTGAATGTAGGAGGTTGAGGGCTGGCCTTTTAGAAACTTTTAAGGTAATGAGAGGGATAGATAAGGTGAATGGCAGGTGTATTTTCCCTCTAATGGAGATTTCAAGACCAAGGAACATATTTTAAAGTGAGAGGAGAAAAATTTATAAAGGACATGAAGGACAACTTTTTTTATACACAGATTGGTTAATGTGTGGAATGAACTTCCAGAAGAAGTAGTGGATGCGGGTACAGTTACAACATATGAAAGACATTTGGATAAGTACATGAATAAGAAAGGATTAGAGGGATATGGGCCAAGTGCAGACAGATGGACTGGTTTCATTTGGGATTATAGTCGACATAGACTGGTTGGCCCAGAGGGCCTATTTCTGTGCTGTATGACTCTATGACTCTATGTGGTGTATGACTGTGCCTGATTTGGTCCAATTCCAAGGACACAATTACATTCTGGTGACTGACTATTTCACCAAATTTCCCTTGTGCAGAAATCAAAGATGCGACAAGTGATATACTGACAGCCATGTTCAATATGTTTGGTGTACCTCAACAAAATGTGTCCAACAATAATTCACAGTACTCGTGTGCACTATTCCAAGACATATCCAGAAAATGTGACGTTTAACATTTCACCTCTTCACCTCATTACAGTCATTCAAATGGTGCTGCAGACCGCACTGTTCATTCTGTAAAATCCATGATTATTAAACATAAAGTGACTTGCCAAGAATTTTGGATTGCTTTATTAAATGTGCATTCTACACCTCTAAGCTATGATTCACCCTCACAGCAGCTGTCATGTTTGGGAGACAGATTCACATCTTTCCAACCCTTTCACAGCCAACCAAACGTGCATGATGCATTATTGCAAAGGAGGGAGAAAATGGTACGAGACCATGATCAACCAGCTTGCAGACAGTCATCCAAACCTGAACTAGGATGTTACATACAAGTTTGAGACTTTTATTTCAACAGGTAGGTCTCTGGAAAGGTCTCTGGACATCATTGTGTCCAGGTCAAAAGGATTTTAGCTAAGTGCAAAAGCAAAGAATCCCAGAAGCAAACTTTTGACAATGTTCCACTCGCTGCTCTTCATTAACCACTCAAAGATATTGAACTGTGTATATTTTAGCTTTTGCAATGGTTCACTTGTTATTCCTAATCTACATGTATGGATGTTATGTTATTCTTTTTGTGTTTCGTATTAATAAACTCATTATTTTGATAACTCAAGAAAGACCGGCAAAATCAGCTCCTTTTAAAACATAAATTCATTCGGTCTGGAAGAAAGGCATCCAGAAAGGAAGAATCCTTATTAAAATAACATTTTTTGGGATGAACAGAGGGGTGGATGAATGAAGAAAGGGAGCCAGTACTTCCTCATACAGTAATGTAGCGAATTAGGGTATCCACCTAGAACCATAATAACTTGAGGAGCCTCAGCTAGGATCTGGTCATAACAGTCCACATACACCACATACATTCCATTTCTCCAAGTCACTATATCTGTTATCTTCTGAAAGAACTTTATCAGAAATGCGTTGGCACTGTAATTATTTAATGACCTTGTAAAACATTATCTAGTAACAAAAAATCTCAAGCAAAGAGCATGTTGGATAAATCCTTTGGCTTGACATAAATCTTCTCTAAGGCACTGCTCTTGAACTTCACTGGATTTACTCTATCGATGAACTTGACTGTCACTCACAATTGAGTTAATCCTGTGAGGACACTAACACATTAGAAAAAATCCTTTCAATATTTGTTGAGTATCAATTTATTTTCAGGAAGGTTATCTCTTGTCCAATTAATTTAACTTAATCTGACTTGTTAGGTATCTGTCACTCCACGTTAAACTAATCCTCTTATTGTGGTACAAATCCTGTTTATGTTTGTTGACTTATAGAAAAAATTTAAATCAACTTAATCCAATGTGGTGGATACCCTTGAAAGAAAGGATGAAGTACATGTATTGATCAACTGTCTTAAAAATTATAGAGTGTAGAAAATCATTTGTTGGCTGAAGTAATGCATTTAGGGCAGCACGGTGGCTCAGTGGTTAGCACTGCTGCCTCACAGTGGCAGGGATCTGGGTGTGATTCCAACCTTGCATGACTATGTAGAGTTTGCACGTTCTCACTGTGTCTGCGTAGGTTTTCTCCAGGTGCTCCAGTTTCCTCCCAAAGATGTGCAGGTTAGGTGGATAGGACATGGTAAAAGGCCTATAGTGTCCAGGGATGGGCAGGCTGCGTGGGTTAACCATGGGAAATATGGGGATAGATTGGAGGACCGGGACTGGGGTGGGATGCACTTTGGAAGGTTGGTGCAGTCTTGATGGGCTGAATGGTCTTGTTCTGCATTCTAGGGATTGTGTCTACCTTCTTTTCATACTGTTTTGACATAATTTGGACATACCATTGATGTTACCATTAACATCAGTCCTTTATGAGGTTTGGGACGAACGCATGGGGCACACAGTACTTGAGATAACAGCCTAACAACTTTGCATAAGAAAGCCAGATTCAATCTATAATTGAATGTAAACTATAATCCATTGGATTTGTTACTGCTGGCAGAATTATTATACTAATCCAATGGGCATCAGTTTGCAATGTTTAAATGCTATGTGTACTGCATTGAGAATATTGATTTCTGAGTGGCATTACATCAGCTGACACAGGATGGTTCCCTTAAAACCAAAAGTTGATCAGCTAGAGAAGAGAGCAACAGTTCTTCATTAAACTTTGTGCAAATTGAATTCAGGTTGCTAACTACACCATACCTGGCTGAGGAGGGAGAACAGGAGAGGGCATCTGATGAAATCAAGTGACGCAGAGGGTATACTGTCAATTCCTACTTGTCCAGCGCAGGCCAGGTATGCCTATTTTCATTTGCAGATAGAATAAGCAATGTTGACTCTAACTACCAGCTCCTGAGAGGCATATTGCAAGGATAGTGCTCTACAGTGTTTAACAGTGGAAAGAAATGCGAAGTACTGTAATGCTATTACTGTAGGAGAATGTAGAATAATAATCGCACTGTATGAGTTTTGTGGTAGGACATTACTGTAATATGAGAGTGTGATTCAATCTATTACAATAACCGTATGTGGTGCATTTTGTTAGGGTACAGATTTTGTGATACAGACCTGCCACAATACAGATTATGTGATATCGAATTGCTGTAATAAAGCTTTCTGGTAGTGTTACTTCAGCATGTCTACATGACACATTATCATCAAACGATGAGTTGTTTGTTACACCTTTCGATAGTTACTGAACTCTATACTTAAATCAGAGGTAGCAAGAACTGCAGATGCTGGAGTCAGAGATAACACAGTATGGAGCTGGAGGAACACAGCATGCCAGGCAGCATCATTTTCTGAAGAAGGGTCCCGACCCGAAACGTCAATTTTCCGGCTCCTCTGATGCCGCCTGGCTTGCTGTGTTCCTCCGGCTCCACACTACATTACCTCTATACTTGAATGTAACTTTTAAGATGCTGATGCTACAACTTCTACTTTCCAAATAATGGATAGTAGTGCGGCTTCTCCTGTTAGCCTTGCCATCATTGAGCTAATTTATTTTAGCATGATTTGCTGGTATTAGTTTGTCAGCTGCTACAATTACACTGAGACAAGGAAGTGGTAGGAAGTCTGCGTGTAATGAGCACTGTATGCCAGGGAGAGACCAGCATCATCTGTCAGAAAAAAAATGGTGTGATCTGTTCACAGTGTGAGAAAGTGGGAAATTGAGTCGAGAAAGCAGTAACATTGAAGATGTTACTGCAGATCAGAATGCGGGTGAATGCTCAGTGGTGGACGAATGGGTAATTTTCATGCTTACGTTGTGGTGAAACCTGCTTCAATAGCTGTGTGTTTGACCATGAGAACCCACAACTGGAAGTTCCAAGTTATTGGAAAAATTAGGAGTGATTGCAAGTAATACTCTATTGCAGTGGGGCAAATGAGTGTTCTTGTGGAAAATAATTAATGTGATAAAATTCAGAAAGGAAATCTTTGAAAATAAATTAGGTTTCATGCTGTATGCTGATTCTGATGTGCAGAAGATTCTTTGTGAGCCTTTTCAATATTGGTAATGAGCTAAAATCTCTCCCTAATGTCATCCATGATCAAGAAACTAGCAGGATCATAAAATCATACAGTACGGAAGAGGGCCTTCGGCTCATTGGGTCTGCACTGATAATATCTACACTAAATCTACAGTTATCCCACTTTCCAACATTTGGCTCATAGCCTTAATGTTGTGAACAACCAAGTACTTTTTAAAGTTTGTGAGGTTTCCTGCCTCAACCATCCTCCCAGGCATTGTATTCCAGATTCCCACAACTCTCTGGGTGAAAATATTTTCCTCAAATTCCCTCTAAATCTCCTGCTTTTCACTTTATGCCCCCCTGTTATTGACTCTTCCACTAAGGGGAACAGTTGCTTTCTATTCATTCTGTCCTTTTCCTCGTAATCTTGTGCACCTCAATCAGATCCCATTTCAGCCTGCTGTGCTCAAAAGGAAATGACCTGAGATTATCCAGTCCCTCTTCATAGAGAAACTGCTCCATCCCAAACAACATCCTGGTGAATCTCCTCCACACATCATCTAATGCAATCACTTCCTTCCTCTTGTGTGGTGACCAGAACTATACACAGTACCCCAGCTGCGGCCTAACCAAAGTTTTGTACAGCTCCAACAAAGCCTCCCTGCTCTTATAATCTATGCCACAATTGATAAAGGTAAGTGTCCCCGATGTCTCCCTAACTACTCTCTTAACCTGTTCATCTGTCTTCAGGAATGTGCGGACAAACGCCTTACAATCTCTCTATTCTTTTGCATTCCTAGTGTCTTGTCATTCATTGAGCACTTGCTTGTCTTGATCCTTCTTCTGAGTTGCTTCGCCTCATGCTTATCAGGGTTAATTTCCATTAGCCACTGAACTGCCCTTCTGACCAATCTGTTTATATCTGCCCGTAAACTAAGACTTCTTCCTCACGGTCGACCACCCAGCTAATTTTTGTGTCAGCCACAAACTTACTTACTATCCACCACACATTTTCTTCTATTCCATTTACATAGATCACAAACAATAAGGGACTCAGCACTCATCGCCACTGTATGCCACAAGACACCAGTCTCTAGCTACACAAACAGCCTCCTAACACTACCTGCTGTCTCTAAGCACTGAGCCAATTTTGGTCCTAACTGGCCAGTTACCTTGGATCCCACATGCTTTCACCTTCTTTATCAGTCTCCATTGTAGGACATTGTCAAAGCCTTTGTTGAAATCCATATGAACTACAACAACTATGTTACCTTCCTTCAAACACTTGGTCACCTCTTCGAAAAAATTCTTCCAGATTTGTTAGGCATGACTTCCCTCTGACAAAGCTGTGTTGTCAATCCCTCATTAAACCTTATCTCTCCGAGTGGAGATTAATACCCTCCTTCAGAACTTTGTCTATAGTTCCCTACTACTGATGTGAGATTTGCTGGTCTAAAATTCCCTGGTTTATCTCTACCACCCTTCTTGAAAAAAGTGGAACTACATTAGCTGTGCTCCAATCCTCTAGCACCTCCTCTGTAGCTAGAGAGGGATTAAACGTTTTAGTCAGGCCCTTGTAATTTTCTCTCTCATCGCCCACAGCAGCCTGGGGTACAACTCATCTGGACCTGGGGATTTGTCTATGTTTAAGCCTGACAAAACCTCCAATGACTCCTCACTCCCTATGTCAAACTGTTCAAGAATCTCGTAGTCCATCTTCCCAAATTCTGTACCTACATCCTCCGACTCCAAAGTGAACATAGATATAAAGTACTTACTTAACACCCTATTAATGTCCCCGGCTCCATGCATACGTTATCCCCTTGGTCCTGAATGGGCCCTACTCTTTCCCTGGTTACCCTCCTCTTCCCCTTGATTACTTATGGAAAATCTTGGAATTCTTGACATGTGCTTCCCTCCATTTCACCTGATGAAGGAGCAGTGCAGACCATGTATCTCCTTTCCCATAACAAACTTAAAACGTTTGTTGTTGTGATCACTATCACAAAAATGCCCCCCACTGCCACCTCAAACACCTGTCCCCAGAAATAGATCCAGTACTGCACCATCTCTTGTTGGGCTATCTAAATGTTGATATAAAAATCTTGCCTGAATACATTTCAAGAAATCTGCTCCTTCAAACCCTTTTATACTATAACTGTCCCAGTTAATGTTGGGGAAGTTGAAATTTTCTATTTACCTTATCCAGTCAGTGGATTGTCTTCATATTTGCTCTTCCACAGCCCACCAACTGTCCAGGCTTCTATAATACACTCCCAGCAATATGATTTGCCCCTCTTTTGTTTCTAAGATCTACCCACAAAACCTTTCCAGCATACCTTCCCTCCTTTTGGCCGTAACTGACTCCTTAATCAATAATGCAATGCCACGTTCTCTTTTGCATCCTCCCCTGTTCTGCCTGAAGATTCTATACTCCAGAATATTAAGTTACCAGTCCTGTCCCTCTCTCAACCATATCTCTGGGATGGCAAAAACATCACAATTCCATGTGTTAATCAACACCCTTAACACATCCATGTTACCTATAACATTCCTAAATTAGAGTCCATCCAGCAATGGCACACTCACTTGAAACTCAACATGGCCAATCTCCCTCTGCTTTGATTCATAGAATCATACAGTGCAGAAGAGATCCTTCGGCCCATCGAGTCTGCACTGACACATGAGAAACACCTGACCTTCAACCTAATCCCAACTACTAGCACTTGGCCCATAGCCTTGAATGTTATGACATGCCAAGTGCTCATCCAGGTACTTTTACAAGGATGTGAGGCAATTTGCCCCTACCATCCTCCCAGGCAGCACATTCCAGACCATCACCACCATCTAGGGAGAAAAGTTTCTCTTCACATTCCCCTTGAACCTCCTGTCCCTCTCCTTGAATCTGTGTCCCCTTGTGAATGACCCTTCAACTAGGGGGAGCAGCTGCTCCTTATCCACTCTGTCCATGCACCTCATAATCTTGTACACCTCAATCAGAATGCCTCTCAGTCTTCTTTGCTCCATGAAAACAACACAAGTCTATCCAACCTTTCCTCATAACTTAAATGTTCCATCCCAGGCAGCATCTTTGTGTATCTCCTCTGCATCCCTTCCAATGCAATCACATCCTTCCTGTAATGTGGTGACCAGGACTGCATAAAGTACTCTAGTTGTGGTCTCACCAAAGTTCTGTCCATCTCCAACATGACTTTCCTGCTTTTATAATCTACACCTCAATTGACTAAGGCAAGTGACCCTTGTGTCTTTTCCACCACCCTACTAACATGGCCTTCCATCTTCAGAAATCTATGGACAGACACTCCAAGGTCCCTTTTTTCCACAGTCATGCGGTTTATGTCAAATTACCCCTTCCAAAGTGTATCATCTCATACTTTTCAGGGTTAAATTCCATCTGCCTCAAATCTGCCCATTTGACCATCTAGTTTATACCCTATTGTATTCCAAGACACTCAATCTCACTGTTAACCACCCAACCAGTCTTTGTCAGCCACAAATTTACTAATCCAAACCCCGCACAGTCATCTAAGTTAACTATGTAAATGGCACGTAATAGGGGACCCATCACAGATCCCTGTGATATGTCACTGGACACTGGCTGTTAGTCACTAAATCAGTCTTCCGTCATCACCCTCTGTCTCCTACAACTGAGTCAATTTTAATCCACTTTATCAAATTCCATGTATCCCATGTGCATTTGCCACCTGTTACTAAAGTACGTTGTGTACCTGTTGTCCTAACACTGTGTCCACTTCTCTGCTGAACTCGTTGAAACTCCACTCAACAACTTGTGCAAACCTACCCACAAGAATGTTTGTCCCATTCTGATTCAAATACAGACTGTTCTGCTTGTACAGGCCCCACCTTCCTCAGAAACTGTCCCAGGGATCCAGGAATCTAAAACACTCCCTCCTGCAACAGCTCTTAAGCCACACATTCAGCTGCCATTTTCTCCTATTGCTGTAACTTCCAGCAAATGGCACCAGGATTAATCCAAAGATTACGATCTTTGAGGGCCTGCTCTTTAGTCTATTGTCAAGTTCCCTATATTCTTGATTCAAGACCTCATACTTTATTGTCCTGATGTTGCTGATACCAATGTGCACCATGACCTCTGTCTTGTTACCCTCCTCCTTCAGGATGTCCCACAGCTGCTCAGTGACATCCATGACCCTAGCGCCTCCCTGGAGTCACATCTGTGACTTCAGAAACGCCTGACTGTTCCCCTACATAATGAATCCTCAATGAGTGTCATGCTTGCCGTCTTCTTCCTCCACAGTAGTGGCGGAAGCTTGGCTGTTCTGCACTCCAGTTTGTGGTGGGATGCCAGGGAACTCCTGCACTCCCTGCCTATTTCTTTTGACTGCCTGATACTCACCCATTCCCTTCTTTCCCCCTGTCCCTTGAGCTGCAGTGTAAGCACGTCTCTAAACATGCTGTCCACATAACTACCAGCCTCCTGGATGTGCCTCAGTGGCTCTAGCCATTGCTCAAGCCCCAAAACCCGAGCTCAAGGCTTTTCTATTGGGAGTACTGCCTGCACATGTGGCTATCTAGGACTCTGGTAGGATCAAGGACTTCCATATGCAGCAGGGCGCACGTTCTACTCTGCTGACCACACCTGCCATGACTTAAGCTTACTCAGTCTTACTTTCTAACTTCTCGAATTACTTGATCTTAAAGACACTTTAGTCTACTTCTCTTACTCACTGATTTTTTCTTATTCCTGGTGCTTCTCCGTTACTCCCTTAATAATCTCTTAGCTCTTGGGCCATGCTCTGCTCCTGCTCCCACTGACCTGTGAAAGTGGTTAGGGAAACAAGGCAGCAATTAAAAAAAGAAAGATGTCTCTCTCACCCCGCCTTCCCTCTCTCTCACCCCGCCTCCCTCTCTCTCTCCACCCTTCTTGCCCTCTCCCCTCTCCATCTCTCTCCCACTCATCTCTCTCTCTCCCCCCTTTCCTCCTCTCTCTCGCCCTCTCCCTCCTCCCTCTCTGTCTCTCCCCCCTCCATCCCTGTCTCTCCAACCCTCTCTCTTTCCTCCGTTCTCTTTCTCTCTCTTTCTCTCTCCCCCCGACTCTGCTCTCTCCTACTCTCTGCTCTCCCTCTCTCTCTCCCGCCCTTCTCTCTCTCCCCCTCTCCCTCTCTCTCCCTCCCTAACTATGAGCTCCAGTGAACTATCCAAGCCACCCAGTAGAACATAGAACATAAAACATCGAACAGTACAGCACAGTACAGGCCCTTCGGCCCACAATGTTGTGCCAACCTATTATCCTACCAAGATCAAACTATTCTGCATACCCTACATTATACTATCATCCATGTGCCTATCCAAGAGTTGCTTAAAAGTCTCTAAAGTATCTGACTCCGCTACCACTGCCGGCAGCGCATTCCACACGCGCACCACTCTCCGTGTGAAGAACCTACCTCTGACATCTCCCCTATAAACTTCCTCCAATCACCTTAAAAGTATGTCCCCTCGTAATAGTCATTTTTGCCGTGGGAAAATGACTCTAGCTATCCATTCTGTCTATGCTTTTCATCATCCTGTACACCTCTATCAAGTCACCTCTCATCCTTCTTCGCTCCAATGAAAAAAGCCCAAGTTCCCTCAACCTTTCCTCTTAAGACCTGCTCTCCAGTCCAGGCAGCATCCTTGTAATTCTCCTCTGCACCCTCTTAAAACTTCCACATGCTTCCTGTAATGAGGCGACCAGAACTGAACACAATATTCCAACTGAGGTCTAACCAGGGTTTTATAGAGCTGCAGCATAAACTCGCAGCTCTTAAACTCAATTCCCCTGCCAATGAAAGCCAACACACCGTACACCTTCTTTACAACCCTGTCAACCTGGGTAGCAACTTTGAGGGATCTATGGACATGGACCCCAAGATCCTTCTGTTCCTCTATACTGCCAAGAATCCTGCCATTAACCCTGTATTCTGCATTGAAATTCGACCTTCCAAAATGAATCACTTCACACTTTTCTGGGTTGAACTCCATCTGCCTCTTCTTTGCCCAGCTCTGCATCCTGTCCAGTTGCAACCTACAACAGCCCTCCACACTATCCACAACTCGACCAACCTTCGTGTCATTGGCAAACTTACTAACCCACCCTACCGTTTCCTCATCTAAGTCATTTATAAAGACCGCAAAGAGCAGAGGTCCCAGAACAGATCCCTGCGGAACACCACTGGTCACCGAGTCTCAGACTGAATACTTTCCATCTACTACCACCCATTGCCTTCTACCACCAGGAGAGATTGTTTCTACACTTCTCAGCCCCTAAAGAGACTTAACTGCCTACCACTGTACTGGGGTGTTACTGACAGAAAATGTATTATTATTTGTACTTTTTAAAGAGAGACTCTCCTTCCACGTAGGTGTGCAATAGGCTTGCAACTCAATAAAAACCGAAAGTACTGTGGATACCGTCAATCAGGAACAAAAACAAAATCTGCTGCAAAAGCTCAGGTCTGAGGAAGGGTCACCAGACCCGAAATGTTAACTCTGATCTTTTTCTTCACAGATGCTGCCAGACCTGCTGAGCTTTTCCAGCAGCTTCTGTTTTTGAGGCTGGCAACTGACCTCATTGTGACAAGTGCCAAACTGATGTGTATCATCGAATGAGAGATTTTAGTCAGTTGGCAATCATTCACCTGGGGGTAATGGTTTTAGACATTGGAAGACACAACCCATGACCATGGGAAAAGTAAGTCAAAAATCCTGCAGGAAAAATAACCCTTCCCATTGAAAAACTGTACCCCAGCTCTATTAAGGTCTGTAGTAAACTGGGAGCATGTTGAAATCCTTAGCTGCTACAGCACAACTGAAAGCTCTTTCGTGGTTAGTCGCCACTATTAAAAATTTGGGCTTGGATTTTCCAATGGCCAGGCAATCAATTTTGCAGTGTAGATGGAAGTTGCACAGCCTACCCTCCTGGCTCCCTAACCTCAGTCACCTTATGTACTCACCCTTTCACAGAAGCTGTCAAAGTGGCTGTCTGTGCAGTTGAATATTTAATTCACAGAATATGGCAAATGACTGCTGTAAGTAAGGGGATATGGTTTACATTCTACTCAACCAGGGACCTATCAGACTTAATATACACTTCACATTTCTGATGGAGCTCTGATCTGAATTTTCTGTCTAAAAGCCAGAGCTAATTCTTAACATTGAAAAAATGGAGAGGAAATCTAAATGCAGTTTCCACTTCTCTGATAATCCAGCCCATTCCCAGCAGAGTTGCTGTCACAATGTTGAGCACCAATGCTCACCTTTACTCCTACCTCTCAACCCCCAGAAGTTTTGTAGTTCTAATGTCTGTAGCATTGATGTTTAGAAATATGCTTTTAGTTGTGTAAAAATATAAGAAGTGAAAATACTCTGCCGATCAGATGGCATCTATTTGGAGAGAAACAAATGTAAATGCTCCTATTTGATGATGTTCATCAAAAATGGCAGGTTTTTAGCAGAAGGTTAGGTGGGGAAGGGAGCCATTGGGAAAGAATATCAGGGAAAGTCTGTTAAGATGGAAGGCAGACAAGTTGAAATGATGAAAGGGATGACAGGGGAAGGTAAAACATGATGGTAATGAGACAAGTAATGAAAAGGTGAAGTATGAAAGTAGACATCAATTCTTTTCTTGATAGTTTCTTTGCTTGCAGGATGTTGCATTCAATAGGTCTACCTCCTCTGTACTAATTCTCAGTAATCCCTCTTTGTATATAGAATCCTTACAGTATGGGAAGCAGGCTAATTGGCCCATCAAGTCCACAACGAACCTCCAAAGAGCAGCCCACCCAGACCCAGCCCCTTACCTATCCCTGTAACCCTGCATTCTCCGTGGCTAATACACCTGTACATCCCTGGACACTGCAGGGCAATTTAGCACGGCCAATCCGCCTAACCGCCATCAGATGGTAGGAGGAAACCAGAGCACCCGGAGGAAACCCACGCAGACACAGGGCGAATGTGTAAACCCCATGCAGACAGTTGCCCGAGGGTGAAGTTGAACCCAGGACGCTGGCACTGTGAAGCAGCAGTACTAACCACTGAGCCACTGTGCTGGCCTGTGAAGGTGTATATTTAATCAATACTCTCCATCTGGCTATTCTTGACTTTGGCAAGGTAGGCCCAGTGGCAATGGATGGCGCCTGAGGATCAGCGACTTTGTTGCTGGTTGGGTCCGGCGTTTACGGTGACAAAGCAGTAGCAGAAGGGCATCATGGCAACATTGATGAGGTGAGCCCAGTAGCGAGAGATGGCGACTCTGACGTTGGTGGGTCTAGCTGTAGCAGTGGTGGCGAATTATCGGCCCAGCGGCAAAGATGGCACCTGAGGACTGGCCACTTCGATACTGGTCGAGTCTGCTGTAGATGGCAGCAAAGCAATGGCGGCACAGGCGTCATTGATGGTGATGTGCTGGCTCAGGGCTGATGGACTCTCTGCAACTGTATCTCTCTTTTTGTTTCCTTGTTCTTAAATAATTCAAAACGGCACCTTAATGTGGCAACAGATGAAAGCTTTTCACTGTATTTTCTTGTACGCTTACTGTAAAATATACATGACAAAATCAAAATCAAATCTTAACAATACAATTAATGTAACAGTAGTGAGGACAAGGGAGCACAGGTTTTAGGCTTTGAGTAAGAGATATCGAGGGATGTGAGGAGGAACTTTTTTCCACAGTGAATGGTAATGACCTGAAACCTGTGAGGATGGTGGAAACAAGGATGGTCAATAATTTCAAAGTAAAATTGGCTAGGCACTGGAGGGAAATAAGATTGCAGGACTAAGGAGACAGAGTAGAAGGAAATAATTAACTGGATTATTCTGCAAAGACCCAGCATGGACTCAATGGGTTAAAAGTGTTCCTTCATTGGTGCAATGACTCGATGACACTCCAATCTGTAATGGAAACTATTTCACATTCCTCATATACGACCTGACCTGTTGGGTATTTCAGCATTTGTACTTCAGATTTACAGCATTTTTAGGTTTTTTTTTTTGCACTTTTAGCTTAAGGTCAGTATGACAGAATAAAGTATTGAGAATTGTTCTTCCAGATAGTTACACTTTTGTCTGGTATGTCATTACATAGCTTACAATACATTAAACATAAAAAAAATCACACTTAGTCACCAATACGCGCTTTAGCTGGTGATGAGTGAACTTTTTTGAAAAATGTGGCTCTTTATTAATTGACTGTATCATACAAAATTGTAGGTACAGCATGTGACAACTTGATGATCATCTGGATATTCTGAGCAGTGGCAATAATTTTCAAATTTTCTTTCCCTTCAAATTTTTCCCTGACTCAACTCTGTACTGCATTTCATGGCAGGATTCCCAGTTCAGTTTTACCAGAAAAGTGGAGTGCACCTTCTCATAGAGATCTCTGCCAAATAGCAGTAGGCTTGGGGGAAGAACACACATGTCTACATCTAACTGCACCAGCTGCCATGTGGGTCAGTGTGAATGTGACTGAATGGGTAAGAGGATAAATGAATGAATGGGTAAGGTGTTGGGTTGGGTAGGGCAAGTGATAAATGTGAGTCGGAAGGATAAGATGTTTTGAGATGATAGGTGATTAGGGTGACAGTCAACACCTCAATCGAAGTCAACTTGCTTGGTTTGAATTTAAACATGAATTTGGGAGTAACTGTTGCCTGCTGGATTTCACATGGCAACTCAACCAGAGTTCACTTGCCAATCAAACAATAAACTTTTCCCGTGCAGCATAAATTGTAATTCTCTTTGGAAAATGATGTAAACTGTGGGATTTACGGTGGGATTATATAGTTTTCACAGCATTAGTTGTAAGTTTGGGTTTCTGGTTTTGAGTGGGTTCTCTGCATGTCTGAAGCAGATAATTAACTTGTAAGTATTTCTGTAGCCATGGTGATTTCTCTCAGAACAGTTTATAGAAACATAGAATATGGACAGAAGTAGGCCATTGAGCTTACTCCCCACTCAGTGCAATCATAACCTGTACCCTGTTCCTGCTTTTTCCCTTTTGCTAGGAGCTATATGTAACTCCTTTTTGAAAACATTAATTCTTTTGGCCTCAACCATTTTC
Organism: Ginglymostoma cirratum; assembly: GCA_024137785.1. Lineage (NCBI taxonomy): Eukaryota > Metazoa > Chordata > Chondrichthyes > Orectolobiformes > Ginglymostomatidae > Ginglymostoma > Ginglymostoma cirratum. The sequence continues at coordinate 21,520,204 of JAHRHZ010000019.1, forward strand.
TGTGCCAGAGAATTCCATAAGTTGACCATTGTTTGGGTAAGTAAATTTTAAGGTATAGATTTGGAATGAATGCTTTTTTGTGCACAATTAATACATTTTGTTTATTTGGAAAATTTTGTGACCCAGCATGGTAGATACTGGGGCCTCAAGGTTTGTTATAGTCTTTTGGAACTTGTGTGCTTTTTATGCTTAAGGAAGATATGCATAGCATACTTTTGGCTTTCAGTTTTTACTTAGAGTTTTGAGCAGTCCTGTGAAATCTTTGGAATAGGTTGGCTGTAGACCGAAGCTCCTGAAAAGAGAAGGAAATGTAGTGAATGATAATAGATTACAGTGAATAATTAGTCTTAGTCCCAGACCAGAAGTGTTAGGTTAAAACCCTGAAGAGGTCACTTAAAGCTGAGTAGATTGGAGCTCAGATGTATTGTAGCCCCATGAAGAAGCTATCTGCAATTCCAGTCTCAAAATTGAAGTGAGAAGTGACTTTAATCTATGGAGATGTGAAATACAGGGATTCTGATGTGAGTATTGTGTGAACGATACACTCATGTTTTGGGTACTGTAAGAAGGCTTTGGTTTTGGTTATTCCACAAAAAAAATTAGTTTTCTTTTAATTTGCAAAGGACTGTTTTGAGGTTAATGAGTGATACTTTTACTGCTTTTAACAATCTTTGAATTGATATTAAATGTAGCTTGTTTGGTTTATTGTATTTTATGTTCATTTCTTTTGTTGATAAACTTGTTTTATTAAAGTGAAATCTGCAATATTACATGCCTGTGTTCAGTGAGAGACGACTTTGTTAAAACTGAAACAAATCAAAATATGAACTATCAAGCCAGATTCCTGATTTTTTGGTAATACCATCATCTGGGATCATAACAGAAATTTGATACTCTTGAGATTATGTCCTGATGATTGCAAGTTGAAACATTTTGTCAATATGTCTCTATTTGCAGCAACACTCTAGTTCTGTAAGATCAAGTTGCCAATAGTTTGCATTCAATTTCTTTATTTTCATTTGGTGTCTTGTGCAATCCAGCAGGGCTCTGACTAATTGTTTAGTACAATTGTTTCAGCAGCTACACAGTTGTTTGTCCTGCTCACAAACTTCCCAGGTGCCCTGTAGACAATGTGTTAATCTTTTTGGCTCCTGAATTTACGACAAACATAAGTGCAAACATTCATTGAAAGGCAATGGGACAGTGTATTTGACTAACAGTGAGCTCTGTTCATTCACTGCTGAGAACAAAATCCACCTCATTGCCTATCTTCAGAATGGTCAGGAGGCATAGGAGATTTTTACGGATTCTCCAGTGAACCAAAGAAAGGAACTGCATTTATTCAAAATAGTTCATATTTCGTCCAGAACATATTAGCTCTTAGATTGACTTGCACAATCTGATTTATAGGGAGCAATCTGGCCCAATGTCATCCCCCATGCCAGACTTTGCAACAATCTAAATTATCGAACAGATTTATTCGTGAACAGAGTAATGGATGCATCAGCAGTAAAAGCAACCTATCACAGATTCACCAAGGGTATCTAGACAAATCAACCAGATGAGATCTATGTAGATCTAAGATAAAAAAAGAATCAGAATAAAGAAAGTTGATTCATTTATCAGTGAACAAATGGAATCGTCTATTAAGAGCATACGTAAGCAACACCCATGGTGATGTGTTCTGGTCCCTTGTCTCATTGCGAGATTAAACTGAATTGCTAGATTAAACTAAATCTTCTAAAGGTTGAGCTACAAAACAGAGGTAAAGTATTTGAACAATCTCAATAGTTTTCCCAATTGATAAACACAGTGATATGCTGAAGCTCGTGTATGTTGCTTGATGTGCCCTGCTTCAGGCCAGTTTACAATTGCATTGACACCTGGCTGGAGCACCAATGCCTCAGTTGACCCTTTTTAGACCAGAACACAAACACTTTATAGGAAATCTGTCTGCACATGTACTCATTCTTTGCCAGTGAAATGGGTGAAACACATATCAGCTTTGCAGAGGGAGAGCCTGCACCCAATCTCAAAAGATTTTGCTCTCACTATTACATTTGTTCAGCTTTTTTGTAAGTGTCCCAAGCAAAGCACTGAATTCGGGGCCTGTTGAAGTACCACATCCAGAGATCGGTGATAAATGTCTTTGGGGGAAGGGGGTGGGGGGACAGGGGTGAGGAGGTGATTTTCACCTTTTCTCACTAATTCAAACAACTTGACAAGGTGGACATGGTAAAGCTGTTTCCTCTTGTGGATTAGTCCAGAACTCGGGAGCACTGTTTTAAAAATTAGGAGTCACCTTTTTAGGTCAGAGATGAGGACAGTTTTTTTTCTCTTACAGAGTTGTCTGATTTTCAGACTCTCTGCCTCCTAATGTGGTGGAAGCAGCATCATTGAATACTTTTAAGGCAAAGGTAGACTCTTGAAAGGCAAAGCAATCAAAGGTTATCGGCGAGATGTGAATGTGGAATTCAAAACACAAATGGATCAGCCACAAACAATACAGTGTGGAGCTGGAGGAACACGGCAGGCCAGACAGCATCTGAAGAAGGGTCCCGACCCAAAACATCAACTTTTCTGCTCCTCTGATGCTGCCTAGTCTGCTGTGTTCCTCCGGCTCCACACTGCTTTCCCTCTGACTCCAGCATCTGCAGTTCTTGCTATCTCTGAATGGCTCAGCCATGATCTTATTAGTCATAGTTATAGAGTCGTAAGATTGTACAGCACAGAAACAGACCATGCCGTTCAGATATCCTAAATAAATCTAATCCCATTTATCAGAATTTAGACCATATCCCTCTAAACCCTTTCTATTCGTGTAAATATCCAGATGCCTTTTAAACGTTATAATTGTACGCGCCTCAACCACTTCCTCTGGCAGCTCATTCCATATATGCACCACTTCTGTGTGAAAAAGTTGTCCCTTGGGTCCCTTTTAATATCTTTCCCCATCTCACCTTAAACCTATGCCCCCTAGTTTTGGACTCTCCTCTCCTGGGAAAAAAACTTTGACTTTTCACCCTATCCACAAATGATAGAGCAGGGTCAAGGGGCAGAATGGCTTACATCAACTCCTATTTCGTATGTGTGTTTGTACTCCTTGAACATCACAAAAATTGTAGTTGTCCACCCTCCCTACTCCTTGCCTTAGCCTTCTCAAATATCCTGCAACCATCCCATGTTTGCAGTCATTGCAGATGAGACAGGCTGCCTGATCATTTTGTTTAGATTGTCCATACTAACAAGTCCCGAGGTCCAATTTCTATTCACCGTGGTGTTTTACTTTTGGTTCAGGTTGCGTGCTGATCTGACAGTGTCATGTCTAACCTCCCATTCAGATGTGGATCAAAATTTTCCTCCACAGCTTAGGATATCATCATTGGTATGAGGTCAACAGTCCACAGATACCAGGATACATAGGTGTTTCCACGGTGGGAGAAATAGTTAGTGTCAGGTCTGTGAATGTTGGAATAGTCTCACAAAGAACATACAAATCTGGGTTGATTAGTCATAATTTAAATTGAATAAAGAGAAAAGCCAAGTCTCTGTTTGATGTTACAGTGACAGCATGGTATTCTTTGTGTATCAAAAGAAGACACATTTAGTTAGTAGATCACACAAAGAACTGGCAGAGGGTCAGAAGTCATGAATCAAGAGCTGAATTTTTCTGGGGGCTATCAAACAAAAAGTGGGAGTGATTCACACTCCGATGGGCAGAGGTCTCCAGCACAACATTATGCCTGGAGGCAACTAAATACCAAGCTGCCTCTGGGCCTTGACAACCAATTGAAGATGGCATCCCATCCTGACCCCACCTTAGCCCCAGTAGGAGGGTCAGCAGATCCATAACCTTGGTAATGCCACCCCACTAATGTTGGCCAATGCTGAATCTGCAACAGAAGGTGCTCTCAAAGAGTGGAGAATTATATTGCTGGGGGAAGAGAAAGCCAGCCTAGCAACCTGCCAACCAGGCAGAGGCATTGGAGTAAAACAGGGTGCCAGTGCTGCTGGGTGGTTTATTGTCACCAGCAGGACCTCACCACAGGCTCTGAAGTGCCCATCAAGGAGATTCCCAGCTCCAATGGCCTATGTGCTATTATCACTGGACTGTTAATCCAGAGATCTAGATAACATTTTCAGTTCAAATCCTACCACAGCAGATGATGGAATTTGAATTCAATAAAAAAATCTGGAACTAAGAATCTAGTGACAACCATGAATCTGAGATAATAGGTACTGCAGATGCTGGAGAATCCGAGATAACAAGGTGTGGAGCTGGATGAACACAGCAGGCCAAGCAGCATCATAGGAATCTGTTGCCGATTGTCAGAAAATCCCATCTGGTTCACTGATGTCCTTTAGGGAAGGAAACTGCCATCCTTACCTGGTCTGGCCTACATGTGACTCCAGACCCACAGCAATGTGGTTAACTCTCAACTGTCCTCTGAGCAATTAGGGATGACCAATAAGTGCAACCTAAAAGTGATGCTCTCATTCCGTCAATGAATAAAAACCTCCTAGAAACTAAGTGAGAGGTCATTAAGCAACAAGATGTCCTCCCAATATGGGTAACATGATAACGGGGATGGAAGTGATCTTCATTTGGGCCCTTAAGGCTTGATTGGCTGCCCAAGCCATTGGGGCCCTCTTGTGGCTCAGCAGTGATGCCCCTACCCCTGGACTGGGAGCTCCAGATTCAACTCCCACATGCTCCTGAGGCATGTAATAACATCTTTGAACAGATTGATTAGACAAAAAAGGTTAAATAAAAATAAATAGCTGAGCCACTGAGGTACTAAGTATGGAAAATATGTTGTGATGGCAAGAAGATATTGTGTTCCTCTCCTGATGCTTCCCTGCACCATACGAATTTCAATTCCTACCTCTATGGGTTAGGTAACTTGGGCCAAGAGACATTGGGTTGGTGTCCATCAAAGATTCCAAAGTAATCTTAAATGGGAACCGATACACAGCATGCAACCAAATTCAGTGATTTACTTGTCAATAAAGTCAGGCTGGCCCATTTTGTTACAAGGAATGTTATGGCAAAGATTATGACATTATAAATTTTTTCCACTTTTACAAATACAATGTGTTGACATGTGCCTTTATAAAGGGTCTTAACTGAATAGAGTATTCATCAGTCTGCTTTGTGAATGATAAGCAAAGTACATTCGGATGAACATGTAAGACAATGCAGAGATAACACAGT
>JAHRHZ010000019.1:21525818-21560047 GCA_024137785.1 Ginglymostoma cirratum
ATGGTGATGCTGTTTATGACTGGCAGAAGAGTTCAGCTGCTACCAGCAGAGGAATCTGTAAGGCTAAAATTAATAACCCTGGGCTGACCCGAAACGTCAACTTTCCTGCTCCTCTGACATTTCCTGGCCTGCAGTGTTCCTCCAGCTCCCCACTGTGTTATCTCTGACTCCAGCATCTGCAGTTCTTACTATCTCTGTTGTAGGACAGTGTACACTTTCAATTTTACAACTTGAATTCATCTACCGCTTTCCTCATGGTGATGCTGTTTATGACTGGCAGAAGAGTTCAGCTGCTACCAGCGGAGGAATCTGTAAGGCTAAAATTAATAAAACTATTGAGTGCACATCGCAAATTTGGAACAACTTACAATGTAACTTCTGTGCATTCAAACATGCCCGTCAAGCTAATGTAACCCAACACGTTGAGGTCCAGTGAATTCATGCGAACTTGGAATTTTAACTATATTTCTCTAAGCGCAGATGCTGCTAGACCTGCTGAATTTCTCCAGCATTCTCTCTCTTTATTCCAGGGCTGAGTGATGTATTACTGTTATTAATTCATACATCCTTAAATAGTTTACTTTGGTTGCTGCTAACCCACATGATTAGATGCACTCAACTAACATTTACCTTTACTTTGTTTTCAATTATCCTTTCAATAGGTTCTATCACACATGATGAATAAATGAGCTTTTACTTTCATTTCAAGTATATCACAATACCTTGCTCTAATCTGAATTTAAATTGTACTGCCACTGCTTATTCCTGGTCTACACACTGTTTGGCTTTCTTTTTAAGACACGACCTATCTATATCCACAAGCCTAACCCTAGCAATTCCACATGTCAGGGAGGCTCCTATGCAAAATAAAAACAGAAAATGCTGGAATAGTTAGTCAGTCAGGCAGAATTCATGAAAGAAGAAAGGGAAAGCTGGGTTTAGTGGAGCCTACTGAAGAAGGCATTGTGGGGTGGGACTGGAGAAATTAGATGGGAGTATCAGCATTCCACAAATTTCCACAATTAAATCAGCAGCAGGTAAGACCTGATGTAGGAATCCTGCCCTCAGTCAGTGGGAAAGCAACTTGATTCATTAATGTGTCACTTTAGACCAACTATTACTGAGCCCGCTGGAACATTGTGCTGGTTCAATGATACTCCCAAGCGCACATGGCTTTCCTGTGTCTCCCAAAGACTGTGCCATTTCAGATTTCCAGCATCACCACTTCTACCCAAAATACCTGCATCTACCAAGCCCCTTTAGTGGGAAACTTTGCCTGCCTTCACCAATACCTGGAGCGAAAAGTGAGGCATCCGTGTTCCAGCAAGGAGTTGGGTTCTCCACTGACACCTTGTACAACCCAAGGCAGATTAAGGTGAGGATGGTGCTACCAGTGACTACCAAGTTTACAGTTCCCTGCCCATCATTCCATCAGGGAGGTAAGAAAGGCCCTGTATGGAGTTAGGAGTGGGCAGGGATGCAGAAATGGGGATACATCATCACCTTCTTACTGATCAGAGGGAGGCCGTGGAGGATAGAGCTCAAAGATTTTTCTGGGCTGGCAGAATTCCTAACATGGCAAGGTGTAATCACTGGACTTATGGCCAGCCCTGCATACATTGAAGGCGCCACTCTAAAGTATCGCCATGTTGGTGCCTTATGTGACCATTCCTAAATATTGCTGTTGATAATTATCCTGTGCTGGCTATTTGTGTATGCCACCTTCCGTCTAACACGAAGAGCCAATCAGGCTAGTTATCAAGAGATGCCACTGTTCATGACTCCTTCCACCAAACTGTGCAGGGACAGCGCACATTTGAGAGCAATGCAGCTATCAAGAACATCATAGAACAAACTATCACTGTCCAGAAACAATCTTTCTGCTGCAGTACTCAGTTCTCACCAGAACATGACTCCACGCTTGCAATGATCTGCTGCATCCTCTTTATCCTCATTAACATCAGGAGATAGTCCTCGCCACCAGAAGTTCAGAGACCACCTCAGTAGGAAGAGGACGATCAAAGAAGGCATGAAGACTCACTCACTTACTGACATTACTCTTAGATCTTATTCTCATATCAGTGACACTACAAATCCGTCTCCTGTCTGCTCTTAGTCAAAATCCTGAAATAAAAGCGACTTGTAAAAAAGAAATCCATGAAAATGTTATCAAACAACATTTCCAATAACACGTATAAAATTGAACTAGTTACCCAAGTATATTCCCTCAGTAATAAGAACAGAAGGTGCTGGAGAAACTCAGCAGGTTGGCAGCAACTGTGGAGAGAAAATCATAGTTAGCGTTTTGAGTCTATGACTCTTTGGAACTGAAAGGAGCTGGGAACTAATGGCTTTTATGCTGGTGACAGAGCTGGGGAGAGGAGGAGCAAGTGGAAAAGATGAAAGCGATAGAGGAGAGATAGAGATGTAAAATACATGCCCATGTTAGCTGTAGAAAGGAATTCAATAAGCCATTGGGTGGCTTCTGTTTGATTTTAATTCAGTTGTCTGCCATTTGCAGTATTTTGTTTATATATGTGTATGTCCTCAATGTCCACCTTTATAGGTGTCCTGTCCGGCTAATGGCTGTAGTGCTACATCAGTAATTGTAGTATTAGTCATTGACTACAGACTTTTGCAGAAGCAGACGGCACATGATCCTGCAGGATGCCCTTCAACAGGTCAGACTATGTGGGTCTGGTTTCAGAATGCATCATCTCCATGTGTACGTGGCAGAAATCAGGGCTGGCTGACTGAGGGACATCAGCAAAGGGACTATTGCAGAGGTGGATTGGTAGTACAAATGACATCCTGAGAGAGGTCAGCAGTTTCCTGTGTCTCAGAGGCTCTGCCCTTTTCTCAGGATGGCACTTCTGCACACAGACTGTTAGAGGATAGATTGCTGGACTGCTGTGAGAGCCTGCCAGCATTTCTGCATTCATTTCTTTGGTCAATGTGGCAGCACTCTGTACCTGAGTGGGACCCAACTGGGCTCTGGTGACATTAAAGATGGCTTTCCTGACTCCTCAGTCTGAACTTTCACTGCAGCAATGAAATATTGGGCAGCTTCTGCCTGTGCTGCAATGGGAGCTGAGACATTGGTTATGAGCTGCTGATCATGGCTGATCCCATAAGTAAAGTCGTGGAGGTCACCACCACTTTTTGCTGGAAAGAATGGAATCCAAGCTCCACACAAAATCTTGTGCCAAGTTGGAGCTGGAGACATCCGTGCTCCTTGACAGTACTGAGTTCAGACCAGGCTCAAGTTTTCTGTTACTATCTTGGAAAAGATCAACAAATTATGTTTCAGTCTGGTTTGGGATCAATAACAGTTATTTTTAACTTACAAATGTTGAGATTCAGCAGACTTACTAAATGATACAGCTGCAAGATTTTATGGTTTTGAATAAATAATAATGATCTACAAGTTGAAGTAAGACAAATAACAATTTGAATGCAACTTATTTTTAACACTCAGAACTAACTTGTGATAAGATGAGATATATCTTGTGCTTTCTCAGCATCTCCCCTCAGATGTTGCTGCCACAATGGGTCATAAATCTCACTTCACAAGGGATTACAATTCATATTTGCTGATCTAGCCTTTCATCTGAAGGTTGTAAGACATAGGAGCAGAAATAAGCCATTCAGTCCACTCTGACATTCAAGTCAACCATAGCTGATCTGAAAATCCTCAACTCTACTTTCCTGCCTTCTTCCCATAACCCTTGATTCCTTTTTGGATTAAAAATCTGTCTCCACTTTTAATATATTTAATGACCCAGCCTCAACAACCCACTGTACAGAAGAATTCCACAGATTCACAAGAACCTTCCCATCACGGACAGCTCTAAAGACTGCTCATCAACCACACACCGTCCCTGGGTGTATGCTCCCCTAGATTATAAAACTGCACTCCAGTAATTTATTCACAGGCTCAACTCCAGTTTTTCGCTGACAGCTAGCTTCATCAGGCTGCATCTTGTGCCTTTCCCTGAGCTCCATCTTGCTCAAGTGCAGCAAGCAGAAACTATTTGTGAGCTTCTCAAACCCCATCCTCAACTGTATCAAACTATTTGTGACATCAAGCTTCTTGTGAACCACCAGGATTTAGGTCAAGCCTTAACTGCAGTATTTGGTTCCCTTCAACTCCTAGAACTTGGCTTGAGTTCTAACAGCACAGCACAGAAGTAAACTTTCTCTGGGAATGTAACTCTGTGTCCCCGATACAGAATTTAGGTAGTTTATTTGTTAGTAGTACGTAGCTTCTTGTGAAACGCCACAAATTCCAGGTCCTATCTTAAGCCCTCACTGTAGCACCTACCTTCTACAACTTGGCCTGAGATTGAACAGCAGGGAGATATTCAACTGCTCCTAGGACTTAGCTCAGTGTCCCCTACACAGAACTCGCTAGTTTATGTAGCCTCCCTGCAGGACAGCCAACAGTCAGAATTGCTAATTTGGAGTCTACTCTGTGTCCTTCATATACTTACTATACCCTCTGCCTGTGCCCTTTGAACTCATGTTCAGTGATCCCTGAACCATCCTGAGCGACTTATTGAAAACTGTCAAACAAGACCCTCCCCTGTTGCTGGCAGAATTGAATGTAGACACCGAAAAACATTTGGAGCTGCCTGTTTCATGAATGTTTGCACAGTATCAAAAAGCAAAGCAATAACTTGAAGAGGTCATCATACTCATCATTGACAGGCCTGTTAATGCACCAGGCATGCTCAGTTAGCATGCCCATCAGTGTTCTCTTATATGCCATCCCATTGAAGTTATAAACCAAGTCCACTGCACAAGAAGTCATCTGCCGTCTGGGGAGCTGGCACAGGAATTATTCTGCGTTATCAAATGACCTACGGGTAGCCCATCCATACATGGTGACTGACTCATCGTATGTGAATACTGACTCCGCATTATTCCCTAAGGTTCACACGATACTTCGATCCGAACTGGTATCAGATGACTGTGCTTTCTCATTCGAATTGTGTGTAAGTGTCACCCATCATGATGAGGTGCATGATCTGGTTAGGCAGCAGTTTGTTGGATGCTTGAAAGTGAAAATGCAGAAGAGGGAAGGTTATGGTGAGGGAAGGGAGGGTGGGGTGGAAAATGTAAAGTTCTCGGCCACATAATCTGAAACTTGTATTTGATGGTAGGCAGCAGGATGAAGGTGAATTGGGGTTTGAGAAGTGGCGGAAGGCAAGATCCTACCTTTTCCTGAATATTCTCTTGCAGCTGCTTGCATTGGGCTTTTTCCCAACCAGCCCTATATGGAGCAGCAGTATCACTTCCACTTGTCTGCAGCTGCCTCTGGTTATGCACCACCTTGTCCTGGAAGAGATGCGCTGTCATCGAATATCTGTGTGTATTGCAGTGTGTCTGGATCATCATCCTGCCCAATGTCAATAGCTCAAAGTACATGAAAACGATGAGAGGTGGCAGCATTGATTTGTGTGTGAGGGTCAAGTGCAGCATCTGAATGCTAAGCATGAACTCTATTTCCTGATGGATGAATGATGAAGACGTATTACATTTCAAGGTGCAAGAGGTGGTCATGAGATGTCATTTGGAGACGCATTCATTGGCCTTGACCATATGTGTGAAGCCATTGAACTTTATCCAGCATTGTGTCCTTAAGGCCAAACTCTGTGAATTGACCACCCCAGTCACTCACTGTCACTCACTTCTCAAGCTGAACTTTGACGGCCTCCTATAAACAAGGTCTCTCCTTTTCCAAACGTATTCAGAAACCTCCAGTGACACAACAAAAAACAAGGGATCTCTCTTTCACTGTTGTACCTGTCAGCTGAGGGCTTCAATTTGCTTTGCTTTTCCTTCTAATCAATCCATCCAGCAGCTCCTGTTGTATGAACTCAGCTTCCCCTTAAAAGGGGCAGGCTGCTTTGAAGCTGCCGCATGTTACTTTTGCCACCTTTTGAATATACAGCCAGTCAACTATGTATTATGCACAGGGCTGCATGTACAAATCATTGGAGGGGTAGGATGTACAAAGTTCATGCGCTGTCCACCTCACCAGGACTGTGTCCTTGGAATTGTAGACACTGTAACTGAAAGTGGGCTTCACAGAGTTTGTTTCCTTTGACTGAGACAGTTGTCTGGAGCATTGGTGGGTGTAGCTCACACCTCAAATGTTAGGAGAACTGTTTCAGAAAAAAAATGACAAAGGATAAGCAAATTCAGTCCCTCAAACCTATCTTAGCATTCCAGTACATCTTGTCTTCAGCTGCATCTTACTTCCACTTACCCATAATTCTTAAAAACCTTGCCTGTATGAATCTCAGTTTTGAAGTGATCAAGTGCTCTGCTCAGGGGTGGGAGTTCCTGGTTTCCAGTACCCTTTGTGTGAATATTACCCTGAATGTGGCTTTGCTCAAATTATAAATTTTAACTCCCTTATAATGAACTCTTCCATCAGTGATAATAGTTTTGTTCCATCTACCCTCCCAAATCCTTTAATCATATTAAATATTTCAATTGGATTATCCTTTAATCCTCTATTCAAGGGAATTCAAGTCTCATCTTTTTTATTTGTCCATGGGATATGGGCGTCCTGGCTAGTCCAGCATTTATGACACATCCCTAAGTGCCCAGAGGACAGTCAAGAATCAATCTCCTTTATAATTTAACCCTTTTAAGTCCGCTGTCATTCTGGTGAATGTGAGCGTCACTCATTCCACGAGCAATATATTCTTCATGAGGTGCCCCGACTGAGTTCAGTATCGCGGACAGAACTTAACAGATCTTGGTGCAGCTGTAACATAACTTCCAACCTTTGATTGAAGAGGGATAAAGTACAAAGGACAATATTCTGTTAGAGTTTGGAGGTTTTTTTGTACCTGTCTAGGAGCTTCTATTGATTTTTTTTGTACCTCAACCTTAAAAGCTCTTTGCTTATCATCAGTTCCTGCCTTCCTGACATTTATGGGGCTGCTATCTGACCCAGACTTTTGCATTGGCTGATAGCAGACACGGATAATAAGGTCACAGAGATCAAGGGGAATGCTCATACAGACAGATAATACCAAAATACAACTTAAATTAAGCGAGTAACACAATGAATTAGCAGGTTATCAGTTGTTGCTGTGTTGCACCGTAAAGCAAATTTGAAGTAATTATAGATTTTTGAGTAAAGTTTAGCAGTGGATCTTACTATAATAAAGATGAAGGACCACAATTCATCTGAGATAGCCATAGCATCTGCTTCTGAGATTCTTTAACCCTCAGGCCTTTTAGTTTAAGTTAGATATTTTTATCACCTTTTATGGTAGGATTTGGATGGCAACAGAGAAGCAGAATTATTCTGTCTGTTACAAATATTACCCTTGTTAGCTACTGGTGAAATAACCTTCTTGGCAGTCAGGAACTAGTCTGTACTCCTTAATATTCTTGCCACATCTTTACCGTCCTGCTGCCTAGCTGAGCAAGCATTGTTGGGAAGAATGAAAGAATTAGCTTGGTCAACTGAAATTTTGAAGACTGTGATCGATAACATTTTGATAGGTGAGCATATCAAGGGATATGGCACAACAGCAAGATAAATTAAGTTGAGTTAAGGATCTAATTGAATGGCAATACAGGCTAAAGAGTCTGGGTGGCTTATTCCTGTTCTGATGTTCCTGTAAATTGGGGAAAAAATACTTGAATCAATCAGTTATTTGAAATCCTTGTACACTTGACCCAAAACTTAAGGTTACAAGCTCAATGTTGTCATGAGAATCCAGCTGCCTTTTTTAGAAAGATTTCCTTCTTAGCCCTGAACTGGGCTGTGGGATAGGATATATGTTTTTCTCAATAGGATCACATTTTACACGTGATAGCAGATTTCAGAGCACTTGAGAGTAAACAGGCCAACAAGGGTTTGTGGTTTTAAGGAGCTCAGGCTCGAGTTCATTGATCCAGTGTCTGAGCTGTGAGTCCTGCAACACCTTGTGGAATGGGAATGGTACCTGGATACTTTGTTCCAGGAGGCACCCACACCTCTTAGGATACAACCTTCTGATCTGGCCAGTGGTCAGCTACAGGGACCGTGGAGGCAGCAGGTAAATGGGCCTAGAGAGCAAAAGGTCAGGAACCTCGGCCTTTGCAATCATCCAACAGACTTGAGGTTCTTTCAACTTGCTTGTATGAGTGTGAGGACTGCAGGGTTGATGAACTAACTGACGTGGTATAAGAAGCCAGTGGAGTGAGAGGAGCAAAAAGGAAAGCCGCGGTAGTAGGAGATGGTCCAACCCAAAGGATTGACACTGTTCATTGCAGCAAAGAGTAGGAGTCCAGAATGTTGCATTGCCTGCCCAGTGCCAGGGTTTGGAATATCTGCTCAATGCTGGAGAGGAGCTAGGAACGGGGCGAGGCCATTCAGTCCTTTGAGCCAGTTCTGCCATTCAGTATGATCATGTCTAATTCTCTATCTCAATGCCATATTCCCACTTTCTCACAATACCACTTCATGCCTTTAAAAATCTAAAATAAATGCCTAACTCTTTCATAAATACATTTAGTGATTTGTCCTCTATAGCTTTCTGTGCTAGAATTCATTGGTTCACTATCCTTTGAGTGAAGAAATTGTCCTCATCTCTGTTTAGAACGCGGTCACCATGCATCCTGTTGGTACCAGTAACAAAAAGAGAACAAAGAAAGAGATTCTACATACTCGGTATGAGGAGTTAGGCTCCAAGTTAGAGGCAGAAAATCAGTGGTAAAGATCTCTGGTTTATTAGCAATGTGAAAATTAGCTCAGGGCCAATACAATTAAAGAAGTGAATGTGTAGCTCAAGGACTGGTTTGGGAGAAGTGGGTTCTGGTTTGTGGGTTACTGGCATCAGCACTGGGGAGAGTGGGTCTCTATAATGTTGGGATGGTCCTTACATGGACTGTACCGGAGCTGGTATTCTAGCAAGCTGCATAATTAGGAAAGTAGGGAGAATATTAAACGAAGTAGTGAGGGCTTAAGTGATCAACCTTTAGAAGATGTAGTAAATCAAAGAGTAGAGACAGGGCAAGAAAGAAAGATATTAATATGGAAAATGATAATAAGATCATGACAGGAACGAATACAGAGTATAAATCTCAGAGCAAAACAGCAGAAAAAGCCAGAGATTTAAAGAGATGTGCGAAACAAGCAAGGGTAATGTGAGAAAAAGCTTTTTCTCAGTGAGTAGTAAGGGTATGGATTGCACTGCCTGGAAATGATGTGGAGGCAGGTTTAATCAAGATATTCAAGGGGGCATTTGATAATAATTTGCTTCTAAATATTGTGCAAGGGTATGGAGGGAAATGTAGGGGATTGGCCCAAGGTAATGATGCTCGTTTGAAGAGCTAGTGTGACATGATTAGCCAAATGGCCTCCGTTTGCACTGTAACAACTCTGTGATTACAAAAAATAACAGGAAAAAATCTGAAGGCTGTGTGCTTGAATGCATGTAACATCCAAAATAAAACAAAATGAATTGATAGCACATATAGAAATATAGAAGTGTGATCGGATAGCCATTAAATGGGCATGACTTTGGGATGATAAAGAATAGGACCTGAATATTAAAGGTTACATGACATTTAGAGAGGAACTAGGAAAAAACATTGTGGAGATGGCTCTATTAATTTATTATTGTATTAATAGAGAAGAATAAACTAATTCATGAAACTAGACTGTAGAAGCAGTTTGGGTAGTGATGAAAAATGATATAGATAAAAAATCACTTCTGAGAATTATGTACAGGCCCTAATAGCAACCACACAGTAGTAGCTCTTTTATTGATGAATGTAAGTGCATTGAAAGCAGTTTGTAGAAGGTTTACGAGACTAATATTTGAAAATGGTGGGTCGTCTTAGAAGGAAAGGTTCAACAGGTTATGTTTGCATCTTCTGAAGCTCAGAAGCGTAAGAAGTGAGTTGATTGAAACATTAAGATTCTGAGGGACCTTGATACATTTGCATCCTTTCTGAAAGCAGACATTCTGCATTGTACTCCAAATAAGGTTTCTCTGCATAATTAAAATAGAATCTCCCTACTACCAATAAACAGTGACAATCCATTAGCCTTCTTATTTATTTGCAGTAGTGTCTGCTGATGCTGGAACGGTGGATAAACGGAGTATGTGCTCTCACTCAGAAATATGCATGTTTCCAGATCCATTTCATGGTTGCATCATGCACAAAGTCCACACTGCACATGTGCACAGAACAGGCGCAAGATTGAAACAGGAACTAGACATGAGAGGGTGTATGGGGAGATCAGATGTAGCTGGGAGGTTGTCCCGTTTTCTCCCCTCATCCCCCAAAAACCTGGACTCATTCGCCCAACGACACCCCCCAGATCTCTCTGTCCTCCTTCGCAACAGATCTCCCCACTCCCCCACACCGCACCCCCATCCTGGACCTATTTTCTCTGCCCCAGATCCATTCTCCATCCCAGTTCTCTCCTGATTAACAGGTGCATCTGTTACTGTGCATATACATATCAGGGGGAATATCACACATGCTCTGCAGTGTCAGCAAAATACAGCCTTTATTTGCTGTACCTGCACGCAAACTTTTGTGATTCAGACACTATAATACACGGAGAAAGAAGTAATCTCTTCTGGGAGAATCTAGTACTGGCGATCATCGTTTAAAAATAGCGTCTCTCAATTAAAAATTAGAATTAGAATTAGATTTTACTGTCACATGTGCTCAAGTACAGGGATACAGGAGTACAATTATCAGTGCACAAAGTTGCCATTTCTGGCGCCATCTTAGGTACAGAGATATGTAGGTACAGAATCTTAGGTACAAAGTAGGAAAATAAAGAAATGAGTTTAAAGTTCAACATTAAAGTTCTTAGTACAAATTGGAAGAATAAAGAAATAAAGTTAAAACATCAACATTACAGTTTTTCTTAGTATAAATAAGAAGAAAGAAATAAAGTTATAAGTTCAACATCACAGTCCTTCTTTGGCCATGGACCTGCAGATGCTCCCTGCTGGGCTTTCCCCATGAGGGCTCGATCTCTCCCCAGTGCTAGGCACGCTGTCCTCTGCATTGCCATCTCACCACCAGACCCCTGCCCGGGCTCATCAACTGCTTTGTCACCAGCCGCTCTGGACCTCGACGATGACCCCATGCCGCTCCCAGCTGAGCAGCTACCTTGTCACTGAGTGCCAAAGTCCGCTCTGGGCCACAGCCGCTGCCACACTCCAGACCCAAAGTGGTCACCTCCAGCACTGAGCTACCTCCAGAAGGTAAGTGAAAGACAAAACTTAATTACTGAAGAAAAGAAAAAAAATGAAAAATGAGCGGAGTGGATGAGCCCAGATGCTACGTACTCCACTGCTGCCATCTTGAATATGACCAAAATTAGAATGTTGTTTTAGAAAAGGTCATGACTCTTTGGAACTCTCTTTGTCAAGGCAGTAGAAACAGAATCTGTACTTTTTTTTTAATGACAGTGTTGATAGATTCTTGGTAAGCAGGGGGTGTGAAAGGTTATCATGGATAGACAGGAATATGGAATAGTCAATCAGCTGTGATCTAACTAAATTATGAACAGCCTCGATTGGCCTAGTCCTGTTCCTAATTCGTATGGACATACATAGAATCTTGATAAGCACGGGATGATAGGTTACTGAGGGTAGGTGGATAAATCAGATCAGCCATGATCTTTTTAAACGGTGAGGCAGGCTGAAGCAGTTGAGTGGCCTAGCCTTAGAATCATCAAATCCCTGCAGTGTAGAAAGAAGCCATTCGGTCCATTGAGTCAGCATTGACCCTCTGAAGAGCATCCCACCCTTCCATCCCATAACTTCCCATGGGTTTTTTTTTTAACCATGACTAATCCAAGTATCCTGCATATCCTTGGACACTATGGGGCAATTTTATTTTGTCGTGGCCAACTGACCTAACCTGCACAGGAAACTGGAGCACCGAGAGGAAACCCATGCAGACGCAGGGACAACATGCAAACTTCACACAGACTGTTGCCCAAAGCAGGAATTGAACCCGGGTCCCTGGCTCTATGAGGCACCAGCGCTAACCGCTGAGCCACTCATCTTGCTCCAAGTTTGAATATTTGCATACATGCTTCCATATAGCATCTTGGAGTAGGGAGGCAGACCATTGTCAGTTTCAACAAACTGTACTCAGTGAAATTGCATGACTCTTTTGTAATTTGTGTCACTGCTCAATTTCGTCTTACCCCATGAATTCCCCATTTTGAATTTTCTGATGTGTCAGCTGAATGACTTCTATGTATACTGGGTGCATTGACAGGATCGACAGTGATCCATTGTGATTGATGTCTCTCTTATGATTGGAAGGCTAGCTCATTTGTGGAGCTGTTTGGGACCACCCTGCGATTGACGTATGCAGTGACCTAGCATGTTTAACAGCATGGTCAAAGTTTGGAGCTTTGTTGCCTTATTCATTATATTGAGCTTCCCCAGCCATTCCCAACCAATGCCATCACATGTGATGTACTGTAGCTGTACTTCAGTTGGTGGAACTTTCACTTCCAAGTCAGAAAGCTAAATGCCACACTGACGGATTGCCTCAGTATCTGAGGTGTGATGTCTAGCTGATAGATTAATCAGGTGGCTGGGAAAAAGGCCGCATGGTACAACTTCAAAGGACAATAGTGGAATTTTCCCCAGCATTTTGGCTACTATTTAGCCCTCAAACAACATTGCAAAAATAAATTACTTTGTCATAAATCTGTTTGTAGGCACTTGCTGTGGACAATTCGCAATTGCGTTTCATTCCATCCAACAGTAACTACTCTTTAAAGAACTTCATTGGGATAAAGAGTTTTGGAACATCTAGTGATCATGAAAAGTGTGATGTGAGCACAAGTCTTTATGTGATTTTCACCACCTTTATCCTTGGAAAAGTCAATACAGAAAAATCATGAGTCGAGATATTAGAAAAAGATTGTTTTTGGATTTTCGCATGATCTTTTCATTCTTACAAAGACAGAAAACCAACTATTAATTTGTTTACTTCAAGAACAGTGAATATATAGATGCAGGAATTATACCTTGGAGTTTTAAGATGTACCTCAGTGGTATTGGCAGGTCTATTATGGAAACCCTTATAAACATTGTTTCTTTTTTATGAGTAATTTGGGAAGTAAAACACAGTGAGCATCAGTTACTAATATTAGCCACAGGCTTGTCTTTTACATTATTATGGATTCCGTGTCCGTGTGAAGCTGCTTCAGAAATGATGAAATAATTCAGAAATGGTTCAAAATTAGTTCAGATTATTTTAATGGCTAGAAGCTTCCCTTCAGAAAATATTCTCCCACTATTTGCATTTCTCTTTGGATGCAATCCAGTGCTGTACCAAGTTTAAAAATACAACATGCAAAATGTAATTTTTAAAAAATTCTTCATGCAACAAGGACACTGTGAGCATTAAAATATTGACGACAAGCTTTTTCAATGCCACAGAGAGTTATTGGAGGAGGTGACAAGTAATAAGGATTTAAGTAGGTTCCAGGTTTAAATTGAATTGAGTTAAAGTGCCTTAGCATTCCAAAAGCAGAACTCTTGATGGACATACATGAATAACACATAAAAGAAAAGTTCAAGTGGCTAAAATAATTACTTTTCTACTTAATGTTTTTCGAATATTAGAATCATAGAATTCCTGCAGTGTGGAAACAGGCCCTTTGGCCTCGCAAGTCCGCACCAATCCTCGGAGCACCCACCCAAACCCATCCCCCTATAACTCAGCTAATGTACAAAACCCTGAACACTACGGGCAATTTAGCATAACCAATCCACCTAGCCTGCACATTTTTTTTTTGAACTGTGGGAAGAAACTGGAGCATCCGGAGAAAACCCACGCAGACCCGGGGAGAATGTGCAAACTCCACACAGACAGTTGCTCAAGGGTGGAATTGAGCGCCAGGTCCCTGGTGCTGTGAGGCAGCAGTGCTAACCACTGTGCCACCATGCCACCCAAGTATTGTTGCAAGTTTGCATTTCAGAATTGCTCCCAGAAACTTGCAAGCCAGTTCATTTATCCAATTTATTTGATATGACACTACAATAAGCTCCACTGATACATGTCACATGTACTAACCTAGACTGACTTCCCCCCACAGGCATGATGGGAAGAATGGCACCCTATGCAGTATTATTTCATGAAAGTACGACAAAGGTACTAACAGATAAAGATATGGTTAATTAGAATAGAATCCCTACAGTGGGGAAACAGGCCATTCAGCCGAAAAGGTCCACGCCAGCCCTCTGAAGAGTATCCCACCCACATGCATCTTCCTACAACCCTGCATTTCCCATGGCTAATCTAACTAGCCTACACACCCGTGGACATTATGGGCATGTCCCTACAACCCCACATTTCCCATGACTAATCTAGCTAGCCTTCACATCCATGGACACAATGGGAATTTAGCATGACCAATCCACCTAACCTGCACATTTTGGACTATGAGAGGAGATCAGAACACCTGGAGGAAACTCATGCAGACAGAAGGAGAACATACAATCTCCACACAGACAGTTGCTCAAGGTTGGAATTGAATCTAGATTCCTGGTGCTCTGAGGCAGCAGTGCTGACCACTGAGCCCCAGTACCATTTCATTATTCATAGGTCTTTCACAGAGAAAAAAAAGCAGTTATATTGCTTAACTTCCTTATAGCAAATTTAAGATGATTCTCAAACAAATGGAGAAAATTACAAAAGTTGAATCTTTTTCTTTCGTACTTTTAAAACTTTTTCATTACTCTTCCAATGATTCCAAATCATTGAACAATTGCATCTAAAGGGACATTGGAGTGTTAAAGTATTCAAATGCCCTGTTGATAAAGAAGGTAACTTTCCACAATATGATTTGGCTTTCAACTTTTGTATTCCTTTGATGACGTACTGGTGTCGTTTTATTTGAAGTTACATAAAGCTTTGCTTTCATTAACATATGAATGGTGTATCTCTAGAGGCACTCATTATATCCTGGTACTAAGAACTGAAGAAGTTAGCCTTTGAGACACAGCCCAAGTGATGAGAACCTCTCTGACGAACAGGAATGTTTGCATTTTTGTGTCTGTTGAAATATTGCTCCGGTTGAATCAAAGATGTTCATGCAGTAAATGAATCAATCAAACCCATCAATTAGCCTAGTTCTGTCACTCCTTCTTGTGAATGCTCTTTCTTAATATTTAGTGACTTCGTCTGAAATTTCCAGAGATGTGTTTTGTGTCACAGAAGCTTTGCTGAAAGCCTTAAAAACACTGATGCATAAAACTGTATCCAGCTTGCAGTCTGAAATATTAAACAGCACTTACTGATGATAATGTTGTTCATAGCATTCCTCATGTTTCATTAATAAATCATCTCTGAGATCCATTGTGTACCGGGGAAAATTATTATTGTGCAATCTGTCAATTCAGCCCTCGTCTATCAGTTCTGATCTGCAAGTGGGCCTCAATTTAGCCAGACAGACTGTGAACTGATTAAAATGTTTAAATAAACATCAGATGATGTAATCAACAACACAGTGCAACTTCTATGTAAATCAGTGCTGCCAAAATTCATCTTTGTCTTACCCACCTATCTAAGTCCATTCCTAGTGTTCCTCACTGGTCAAATCATGAGTTTTTTTTAAATTCATTTTTTTTGGGATATGGGCATCGCTGGCTGGCCAGCATTTATTGCCCATCCCTAATTATAACATAGAAACATAAGAACGAGGCGCAAGAGTAGGCCGTCCAGCCCTTCGAGCCTGCTCCGCCATTCAATAAGATCATGGCTGATCTTTTCGTGGATTCAGATCCACTTACCCGCGCTCTCACCGTATCCCTTAATTCCTTTATTGTTCAATAAATTCAAACTTGCCCTGGCAGGATTCAAACCCAGGTCCCCAGAACATTGCCTGGGTCTCTGGATTTACAGTCTAGCATAATACCACTAAGCCATAGCCTTCTCTAATTGACCGTGAGAAGGTGGTGGTGAGTTGCCTTATTGACCTGCTGTAGTCCACCTGCTATGGGTTGATCCACGATGCCACTAGGAAGGGAGTTTCAGGATTTTGACCCAGCGAACAGTGATATATTTCCAAGTCAGGATGATGAGTGACTTGGAGGGGATCTTGAAGGTGGTGGTGTTCTCATGTATCTGCTGACCTTGTCCTTCTAGATGGAAGTGGTCATGGGTTTGGAAGGTGCTGTCTGAGGATCTTTGGTGAACTTCTGCAGTACATCTTGTAGATAACATATACTGCTGCTACTGAGTGTCGGTGGTGGAGGGAGTGAATGTTTGTGGATGTAGTGCCAATCAAGCAGGCTGCTTTGTCCTAGATGATGTCAAGCTTCTTGAGTGTTGTTGGGGCTGCACCCATCCAGGCAAGTGGGGAATATTCCATCACACCCCTGACTTGCGCTTTATTGATGGTGGACAGGCTTTCAGGAGTCAGGAGGTGAGTTAGTCGCCACAATATTCCTAGCCTCTGACTTGTTCTTGTAGCCACTTCATTTATGTGGTGAGTCCAGTTGAGTTTCTGATCAATGGTAACTCCCAGGATGTTGACAGTGGGGGATTCAGTGGTGTTAACGCCATTGAATGTCAAGGGCCGGTGGTTAGATTGTCTCTTATCCGTGATGGTCATAGCCTGGCATTTGTGTGGCATGAATGTTGCTTGCCACTTGTCAGCCCAAGCCTGGTATTGTCCAGATCTTGTTGCATTTGAACATACACTGCTTCACTATTTGAGGAGTTGTGAATGTGCTGAACATTGTGCGATCATCAGCGAACATCCCCACTTCCGACCTTATCATTGATTGATTGATTGGGTTATTGTCACGTGTACTGAAATGTAGTGAAAAGCTGTGTCTAAGAGCGGTACAGGCAGATCACAGCAAGCAAAGGATGTACAGATCAAAAAGACTTAGAGGCATACAGGTTACATTATTTGAGGCTAGAGTCCATTCAACAGTCTGGTAACGGCTGGAAAGAAGCTGTTCCTGAACCTGCTTGTGTGTGTGTTCAGGCTTCTATATCTTCTGCCTGATGGAAGAGGTTGTAGGAGGTCATTACTGGGGTGTGACGGGTCTTTGATGATGTTGACTGCCTTTCCGTGCAGCAAGCCTTATGAATGGAGTCCATGGATGGAAGATTGGCTTCCATGATGGTCTGGGCTGTGCACACCACCTTCTGTTGTTTCTTGTGGAGGAGGGAAGGTCATTGATGAAGCAGCTGAATATAGTTGGGCCTAGGACACTACCCTGAGGGACTCCTGCAGAGATATCCTTCAGCTGAGATGACTGACCTCCAATGGCCTTGGCGATCTTCCTATGTGTCAATAATGACTCTGACCAGCAGAGAGTTTGCCCCCTGATACCCACTGATTCCAGTTTTGCTAGGGCTCTTTGATGCCATACTTGGTTGAATGCAGCCTTGATGTCAAGGGCTGTTAATTTCAGCCCACCTCTGGAATTCAGCTCTTTAGTCCATGTTTGAACCAAGGCTATCATGAGGTCAGGAGCTGAGTGGCTCTGGCAGAACCCAAACTGGGCGTCGCTGAGCAGGTTATTGCTGAGCAGGTGCTGCTTGATAGCACTGTTGAATACATCTTCCATCACTTTACTGATGATCGAGAGTAGACTGATGGGGCGGCAATTGGCCTGGTTAGATTTATTCTGGCTTTTTATGTACAAGACATACTTGGGTAATTTTCCACTTTGTCGGGTTGATTCCTGCATTGTAATGATACTGAAACAGCTTGGCTAGGGAAGCAGCAAATTCTAGAGAACAAGTCTTCAGTACTATTGCCGAAATGTTGTCAGGGCCCATAACCTTTGCAGTATCCAATGTCTGTAACCATTTCTCGATATCACGTGGAGTGAATCGAATTGGCGGAAGACTGGTATCTGTAGTGCTGGGGACCACTGGAGGAGGCTGAGATGTATCATCCACTCGGCACTTCTGTCTAAAGTTTGCTTCAAAAACTTCAGCCTTATCTTTTACACTGATTTATTTGAAAAGCCCGGATGGTTTGAAGAAAATATTTTGCAAGCCTATTATGTTGGATTGTTGCAGTATAATTATTCAAACTACGTAAATTCAGATTACAGAGATACATCAACTTATTTAGTTTTACTAACATTGACAGAATCTACAAACAAGTTATGCACCAATACAATTACTAGCTGGCTATGTATTGATATTATAAACTTCTAATGAATCTAAGCAGGTTCTCAGCTCTGAAAACCAAAATATTGCTGGAAATAAGTCTAGTAACACACCTAGTTGAACAATGGAGAATGACTTCAACTAAACCCATTCATTTGGAGATTATTGTCGTGTGATCTAAATGTGTTATTACTTCACGAGTAAGTAGCAGTGTTATATCACATACCACCATTTTCACTCAATCTATGTAGAGGATAACATAGTTTTGCACCTTTCTAAACATCAGCCTTAATAATAGCTGGAATGTACGTAGGTTTGCACCAAACTGAAGTTAATTCTTCGGCAAATTATTTGCTTCAAAATGCATAAACTTGGTACCTACTTACTTCCTAATCCTGATGATTTGGACTAATTTGTTGTTAAACTTGAAAAATAGGAAATAGAAACAGGAGTAGGCCATTTGGCCCTTCGAGCCAGCACTACCACTCAGCATGACAGTGGCTGATCATCCAACTCAGTCCCCTGTTCTGCTTTCTCCCCAAAGCCAGTGATCTTTTTAGCTCAAGGAATTATATCTATCTCCTTTTTGAAAACGTTTATTTTGTCCTCTGTTGCTGTTTTCTGAGGCAGAGAATTCCACAGACTCACATTCTCTGGATGAAGAAAAATCCTTCTTGTCTCACTCCTAAATGGCCTACGTCATATCTTTAAACTGTGACCCCTGGTTCTGCACTCCCTACTCATCAGGGACATTCTTCCCTCGTTCACCCTGCCTAGTCCTGTTTCTTTGAGGATCCCCACTCGTTCTTCTAAACTCCCCCAGTGAATCTAGTCCTCACCAACCTAGCCTACCTATCAGTGAAGACAGACAACAGCATCTCCTCCCATGATAATTCTCAACACTGGCACCCTGCAGGGATGCGTACTCACCCCCCATGGTACTCCCTGTATACCCATGATGGTGTAGCCACATTTCATATGAATGCCATCTACACGTTTGCTAACAACAGCACCGTTTGTGGCCAGATATCAAACAATGATGAATCAGAATACAGGAAGGAGATAGAATGCTTGGTATAGTGGGACAATGACAACAACCTTCCTGTTAATATCAGCAAAGCAAAAGCACTGATCATTAACTTCAGGAAGAAAGGAGGAGGACATACCTAGCTACAATGGAGCTGAGGTAGATAGGGTCAAGAGTGTCAAGTTCCTAGGAGTAACAATAACCAACAATTTGTCCTGAATCTCCCATGTAGATGTGACATTTGGTCAAGAAGGCACGCCAATGCCTCTTCTTCCTCAGGCAGCTTCAGAAATTTGGCATGTCCGTAAGGACCATCACCAACTTTTACACTTGCACCATAGGAAGCATTCTATCTTGGTGCTTGATAGCCTGGTATGGCAACTGCTCTGCCCAGGACTGTGAGAAACTACAGAAGGTTACGCACACAGCCCAAGCCATCATGGAAGACAACCTCCCATGCACAGACTCCATTTACACTTCATGTTGCTGCAGAAATGCTGCCGACATCTTTAAAGGCCCCTTACACTCTGGTAATACTCTCTTCTAACCTCTTCCATCAAGCAGAAGATGCAGAAGCTTGAACACATGCATCAACAGGTTCAAGCGTCTTCCCTGCTACTATCAGACTGCTGAATGGACCTCTCTAGTTTCAAATCAAATGTTGATCTTGCTTTGTGCCTCTCCTGTACAGCCATAACCTTGTATGTCCCACTCAGTTTAAGCACCCTATGATCTGTATGTCCTTGTTTGCTATGATTTGCCTGTACTGTTCACAAAACAAAACTTTTCACTGTAATCAGGTACAAGTGATAAGAATATATAAATCAAAATCAAATCAAATCAAATCTTCATACATCAGTCCTGCCATCTCAGGAACCAGTCTGATAAATTATTTTTTGCCCTCCCTCCATAGCCAGAACATATTTCCTCAGGTAAGGAGACAAAAACTGCACACAGTACCCAGGTGCGGTCTCACCCAAAGCCCTGTGCAACTGCAGCAAGACATCCCTCTCCTTTACATGACCCTTCTCAACTACGAAGGCCAATATACCATTTAACTTTTCCACTGCCTGCTTCACCTTACTTTCAGTGAGTGGTCTGCCAAGGCACACAGCTCTCATTGTACCTCCTCCTTTCTCGATCAATCACCGTTCAGATAAAAAAAATCTGCCTTCCTGTTTTTGCTACCAAACTGGATAACCTCACTATTATCCAACTATACCTCTTCTGCCATGCATTTGCCCCCTCCCTTAACTTGTCTAAATTAGCCTCTGTCACACAATGCCCAGCACACTTAGCTCAACAACACCACTCAGGAACCCATGCTCAACAACAGAACTGTGGTGCAGTTAGATCTATGGATCGGCGAGAGCCCATACTGACAAGTCCATTGGAGTCTCTATGCACCACCCAGTACAACCCAGAAAGTGTTTAATACAATGCTTACTGCATAACTTTGCACTCCAACTGGCACAAAACATGAAGAGCCAAAATTGGACATCACTCAGTGATATGAAAGAGACAATACTGATGGCACATAAAATTGCAAAGAAGTTGGTGGCCTCCAACATCAATGCGCAATCAGAATTCCTTGTACCAGAGAATTGGAGTGAATGTCAGCTGAACAATCTCTATCCCCTTGCACTGATAGGTGTCCAGTATCTTTGCCAGTTATGGAGTCATAGAGTCATTCAGCACAGAAGTAGGCCTATCGGTCCAACTTTTCCGTGCCAACCAGACATCCAAATCTGACCTCTCTCCATTTGCCCACATTTGGCCTATATCTCTCTAAATGCTTCCAGTTCATATACCCATCCAGATGACTGCTAAATGCAGTAATTGTACCGACCTCCAGCACCACAACTGGCAAGCTGTTCCAGAAATACACCACCCTTTGGGTGAAAAAGTGACCCCTCGGGTCCTTTTTAAATCTTTCCCCTCTCACCTTAAATCTATGCCCTCTCATTTTGGACTTCCCTACCCTGGGGAAAAGACCTTGGCTATTCACCTTATCCATGCCCCTCATGATTTTATAAACCTCAATAAGGTCACCCCCTCAGCCTCCAATGCATCAGAGGATAAAAGCTCCAGCCTGTTCAACCTCTCCCTCAAACTTAAACCCTCCAGTCCTGGCAACATCCTTGTAAGACTTATGCGCACTATTTAACTTTTAATAGTATCCTGGAGACCAGAATTGCATGCTGTATTCCAAAAATTGCTTTACCAATGCTCTGTACAGCTGCAAAATGATGTTCCAACTGTTCAGCAACACTCCCCACGGCCCTACCATTAACTGTATAAGTCCTGCCCTGTCTTACCTTATCAAAATGCAACCCCTCACATTTATCTAAATTAAACTCCATCTGCCACTCCTCGGTCCATTGCCCCATCTGATCTAGGTCCCGTTGAACTTTTAGGTAATCTTCTTCACAATCTACTACATCACCTATTTTGGTGTCATCTACAGACTTACTAACCATACCTGAATTAATTATATCCAAATCATTTCTATAAATGACAAAAAGCAGTTGATCTATTTTTCAACAGTTTATGCGAATAATTTACTTCAGAGGGTTGGAGATCATTCTGTTCCTAACAACTGGCATTAAGGGGCAATCCTAAATTACCTTCCATGCTGGGCCATAGTCCCCCTGTCCTAGAGGGGACCATGATTAGTTCCTCTTCTTCTGTGCATTTGAATGTTTTAAAGATAGGAGATGGCCTGTTATCAAGGCAGAAATCTCAGAGAAAACTTCAATAGCTCCAAGGCATCATGGAAGATACCAGGTGTAGAACTTTAATTCCAGAGATCTGTTTTATTACAAAAGAGCGAGAAGTAAGGAAATAAATGGTCCTGAAGCATGAGTGTAGTGTCAGTTTCTCCAGCAACTTCTGTTTTGGTACATTTCAGACCTCCAGCCTCCGCAGATCCTTGTGATATCTTAGTGAGGCACCCTGCGTCTCACATACTCTTGTATTTTCTTATCAGATGAATAAGTGACCTGGATAGAATAGCAAAAGATTGACTAGAAGTTCTTTATAGGGGAGTCTAGATTGTTGGTGTAACTTTGGTCTAAGGAAGGGATTTTGATTTTAATTTTTGATCCAGCAGAAAACGTCTCTTTCAAGCAAAGTTCATTGGACATACTATGTTGGATAAACAGCATAGAAACCTTAATTACAGTAAGACTCCATGAATGGTTTGGGATAGCCTGGCTGAGAAGTCTGAGAGTTACAGAGGGAAATAGTGAGTTTGAGATACAAGCCTTCAGAGTTCATGAATATTAGAAATAGATGACTTCTAATGTGAAGTGGGTTGAATGGGCAGCTTTCAATCATGGGATGGCTTCAGGAAATTTGAAGAGACAATCTTGCTGGAAGTAAGCAAAAGGCAAAAAATAAAGTGTTGAAACCGCCCTCGATCCAATTGTCAAGCCTTCCAATTTTGGATAAATATCAATCTTCAGCTTGTGGGGTGTAAGTCAAATGACTGTGGAAGGAAATTTGAGTTAAAAAGATTGGGTTGATAATATAAGTAACTTTGGTTATGTTACCTTTAATAACCATCTTTTCACTGACTATGTCAGATATAATTTTCAGTACTCGTGTTCTTTGCTTTCAGGGCAATAGAGTTATTTTATTGGAATCTTATGGACCCATTCTTTTAATAAATAACTGGAGTTTTGAGAGGTTAAAAGAAATGAAACATATTACTGGTGTCTACCAAGATTAGAATAAAATGAGCAAAGATTGACTTACTGTCCCTTCATTCACCAACAATGTTGAGGTCAAAACTGTAGGACTGCAAGATCTGTTGTCCTCGGCAAAATTTGACTTCAATCCCTATCCTCTACTAAGCCAATTACCTGTGTCGTATTGGATAGTATATAAAGCTCTTAAAATCTCAGGGAACACTAAGTATTGAATTATGAAATCTGAAAATGCGGCCTGAAGCATTCTTTTGAATAGTTATAAAAACAAACCTTGATCTTCTAATATGTAGAAACAGAACTTCAGCAGATAGGAAGAAGAGAGCAAATGATAGTTCTGCAGGGATTTTGTGCTACATGGTAATGTTGATTTGTCAGACCATTCAGGGTTGCTACTGAATTCTAAAGAAGAAGCTTCAGCTTTTAAATACTGATGTAATTTTGTTTTCAATCTGAAAGAAGTAACATGTCAGTTCTTAATCCTGTTGTCATGTTGTAAATATAGGACAGGAACTAACAACGATGTAACACTTTACAGCGTAACATATTTTACACATAGAAAGACAGAATATTCAGCTCAGATGTTCCAAGAAAAAGTGCTCAAAATCTAAACAGCAGTCAGAGAGATGTGACAGTTCAACACAAAGAATTCCAACTCAGAATCAAGAAACAGTCGCAGCCAGTTTATTTATGACTGTTGATTTCTGAAATAAAATGCAGTGCCAATTCCAACTTGGCCATGCTTCAGACAACAACTTCAAACAGTCAGTTTCAAACTAGGAACTGGATAAAAAGAAGAGAAATATGTTGGCTCCAGGAGGGTGGAGGTGACTCAATAAATCACCTGCATTTTCATTGTCCCTTTGGATCAAGTACTTGAGCTCAAAATAAAGAATGCCAATGCGAAGGTTGTTTAGTAATAAAGGTTTACAAATAATGTTAAGTATGGTGCTGTGGTACTGAGAACTTACCTTCTCTCGCTGAAAGAAAACTCTCCTACCTCACAAAGATACGTTGTTGCTGAATTCTTGCTTACATTACACGTAAAGTGGGTTGGCTGATTAAAGAATAGGTATGGTTTATCTGTAGAAAGCCACTTTGATTGATAGTGGGGCTTTAGTTTCATCCCAGGCCCTTATACGGTGAACACCCTTGCAATCCTACTCAAGGATTTATGGAAAATGAACATTTTATTTTTGAAACAACATGGAGTTATGAGTTGGCGATCATGTTGTTTCTTTAATTTTGATGTACATCAGACTGTACAACATTGGAATTGAGTCTGCTTGTGCAAAACAACTTTTCAGGACATCTTATTGAGAAAAAAGTAAAATGGAACAAATGTCTCCAGTGATATATTGGCTGCTATTGTCCAATAAATTTCGGAGATGTTTCATAATGGACACGCATACTTGGCATCAGTGCAGAATTCCACATAATAGGCTTGTGAAGAAGTACAATGGATGAAATGTAAATGTAATTGTATGACAAAGCCCAAGTTATGAAACACCATTTATATGGACAATTATATGGAGCATGTAGAGAAGAGGGAGCAGCCAGAACCAGACCAACAAAGGAAGACCCCTGTCTAAGACCTAGCAATATGCAGAAAATGGGTGTTAATCTTTACTTACTGATTTGTCGAAGAACAAAACCCGACTTCCACAAGAGGGTCAACTGCAACTGGAATGAAACCAGAAACCTGTAACTGCAAGTAATAAGCCACTTCAAATCCATCATCAGAAACATGTAACCTCAATTTCTTCACTAAATCAAATGGAAATCACAGACCTACAATGTTTCAAATGTCCATCTCAAAAGAATCAAGACAGCAAGATCAAGACATTAAGAGTCTTAAGACCTACCATGCTACCTGTAATCACCATTTTTTTAATGTGTGCCTAAATGTGTATATTTTGAGTGAATGCTGTTATGAAAACGTACAGGTGTTCATTTCGAAAGATTTACCAATGTTCAACATTTACAAGAAAACCCTGTCTTTTATCTGCTCTTGAGTTACAGCACTCAATGAGTTAAAACATTCTTTTTGCCGTTCAGAGCTTATCAGTCTCCAGTCAGTTGAAAGGGGAAGGAAAGGAGACCTTTCTTCTCAACCATCTCTTCACTGCCCACAACAGGGGGAAGTGTTCCTTCACTGCTCACCTATAGCAATCTATTTTGCACTTTACTCAAGTCTACACTTGCAACAGAGTAATTTCGAAGATGAAAGCAAAGTGCTGTGGATGCTGGGGATCAGAAAGAAAAACAAAGTGCTGGAGAAACTCAGCAGGTTTGGAAGCATCTGAGCAGAGACAAACAGACTTAACAACTGGTGTTCAGCATGACCTCTTGTGATGTGCTGCCAGTCTAACTAACTCTGCTATGCTCCTGCTGAGAAAGCCAGGTTCATACCTGTCCCAAGTACTCTGCACACTGTGTAAAGTTATCAAACCTACATCATGTAGGTTAAGAAAGAAAGCACAAAGTATTGTTTACATACTGGGTGACTGATTTGCAGAACACCCACGTTCTGTCTGCAGAAAAAAGACCCTGAGCTTTCAGTTGCCTGCCACTTCAATACACCACCCTGTTCCCTGGCTAACATTTCTGTCTCAGGCTCGCTGAGATCCGGTGAAGCTCAATGCAAGCTGGAAGAACAACACTTCATTTTCTGCTTGGGAACTCTACAGCCTCCTGGACTCAGTATCGAGTTCAACAATTTTAGGGCTTCAGGCACCTTCTCCCGTGTCCTTACATCAATCCTTACATGCCAGGTTATGTTATCATGTGGTCTGCTATTACACAAAATCCATTGTTAGCCACTAACAGTCCCCATTAATAGCTTTTCACATCCTAGCCAGATCATTATCCATTCCTTTGTCTGTACAATTGTTCTTCTCTCTGGGCTCTCACTCTACCTGTCATTCAGTCCTTACCCCCTCCCCACCCCACCCTATCTTCTCCATAAAAAACACATTTTCCTAGCTATCATCAATTCTGAGGAAGGGGCACTGGGCCTGAAATGTTAACTCTGATTTCTCTCCACAGATGCTGCCAGACCTGTTGAGCTTTTCTAGCAATTCCTGTCTTTGTTTGTTTTTTACATATTGCCTTTTCTGAAGCATTCATAGCCAATTAGGTGCCTTTTGACATGTGGTATCTGTTGTGGCATAGGAAATGCAGCTGCTAATTTGCATTCCTCAAACTCCCAGAAGAGTTAATATGATAATGGCCAGATAATCTGTTTTGTGATTTTGGTTGAGAGATAATTATTCACCAGGATGCCGGAGATAATTTTCTGCCCCTTCTGTCAAATGGTGCAAATGCAGCAGATGGAATGGGATAAATGGATAGAGAAATGGCCAGATGAAAATCTCATTGAGCACAGGATTGGCTTTTGTTGAATCAATGTTGTATAATAGACAGGACTGCGGATTCTGTAAATCAGGAACAAAAACAGAAGTTGCTGGAAAAGCTCAGCAGGCCTGGTAACATCTGGAAGAAAATTCAGAGTTAACGTTTCAGGTCCGGTGATGCTCAGAACTTATGGTGACTCGGAAAGTGTTGTTTTTTATGGAGAAGATGGGGTGGAGACAGGGGTTAAGGACTGAATGATTGATGGAGATCGAGCCCAAACATCAAAGAATAACTGAGTTTTGAGGAAGGCTCCCCTAACCAAAAAGGTAACACTGATTTTTCTTCACGGATGCTGCCAGACCTGCTGAGCTTTTCCAACAACTTCTGTTCTTTGTATAATAAGGAATTGAGCCTCACAATTTATGAATATCTGTGAATTGGTAACAGATCTGAAATGCTTTTACATTGATAGGCTCCAACTAGATACAGTCTTTACTCCAACAGCTGCATCAAAAATCCTGTGAGATGGAAAAGTTTCTTTTGCTAAACCTAACTAGGTCATTCATAAGAGTGCTGTAACTTGCTCATAGCCAGTGGGTCAATATAATCAAAGCATAACTAACTATTTGGCCCTGAATCTTAAATCTCCCCTGTGATGATCCTTGGGTTACCACTGGAACAAAAATTACTGGAGAATTACTGGAGGAACTCAGCATCTGTGGAGAGAATACAGAGCTAATGTTTCAAGAAAAATCAACTCTGTTTTCTCTGTACTGATGCTGCCAGACATGCTGAGTTTCTCCAGCAATTTCTGTTTTCGTTTTAAATTTGCAACATCCCCAGTTGTTGTTTTATTTTGGGGTTACCACTGAACATGATGCTTCAGTGGAGTACTGGAAGCTGGAATGTTCCTGTGAAAATTGTTGCGTAGGCAGCTAGTGCCCACAAGATAAGCCACATAGATTGGGACATAAAAGATGGGTCATGGGAGGAGCTAACCAGCTCTGCGTTTGTTACTAAAGCTGGATGAGGATGTTACGGAGCAGGAATGTGAACTTGCTGTTAAGTTGAGCATGAGGTCTTACAAATAACTAGCTATTAAGCAATACGTAATCAGCGTATTTACTATTCATCAAGATTGAGACTATCTTCTGCCAATGACTTCACATGGACATCCTTCCTCTGCTGGTATCAGTAGCTTGGACTAATCCCAGCAAGAATGATTAATAGAAACGAGCCAAAGCTTCTCAACCCTACCTTAAAATCATAAAACCGTAAACCATAAATTCAATTCTAGTCATCCTGCTATAGGAAGGATGTTAATAAACCAGAGAGGGTGCAAAAAAGATTCACAAGGATGTTACTGAGACGGGGAGGTTTGTGTTATAAGGAGAGGCTGGATAGGCTGGGACTATTTCCCCTGGAATGTAGGAAGCTGAGGAGTGACCTGATAGAGGTTTATGAAATCATGAAGGATATGGATAAGGTGAATAGCCAAGGTCTTTATCCCACGGTTGGGGAGTCCAAAACTAAATGGCATAGGTTTTACATGAAGGGGGAAAGATTTAAAAGGGATCTGAGGGACAACTTTATCACACAGATGGTGGTTCATAAATGGAACGAGCTGCCAGACGAAGAGGTAGAGGGAAGTACAAATACAACATTTGAAAAACATTTGGACAGGTACATGGATAGGAAAGGTTTAGAGACATATGGGTCAAATGCAGCAAATGGGGCTAGTTCAGTTTAGGAAACTTGGTGAGCATGGACGTGTTGGGCTGAAGGGTCTGTTTCATGCTGTATGACTCTATGGCTGTATAAAACCTTATCTTAGTGTAAGTCAGGTAAGAAGGATTATAGTTTGTTGTCCAACACCTACTTCCAATTTTCTGGCACCATAGAAACAGCACTTCTATATACAGCCAGTCAAAATGAGTTTAGATTGATATCCTGGAGTTATTCAATCGATAGCCCTGGAGATTATGTCAAACATTTAGTTTCCTTCTTTTCAATGCCTTTGATATAGTAATTCTTTTTAAGCAGGGGTTAAACACATTAAAAAACAAATATGCTCAGAATTGATAATTTGGAGAAAGTGGGTTAAAGACTGAATGTTAATTCCCATTCTACTGTTTATGTCAGGACAAAATATCGTCTCTGCTCAGTCAAACTGTCTTTGAACATACTAAGGACTGGAGTGCTAAAGAAGCTGCTGTATTTGTTTTAACATAAAATGTCAAACTTGAACTATCTTTTAATTCTACATGACAATCCAGTTCTTTCCTGGATCCATTAGGCTAAAATATTAGGTACCAGTAGTGGGGTGGCAGAGTAGCTCAGTGGTTAGCACTGTTGCCTCACGTTGCCAAGGACCTGGGTTTGATTCCACTCTTGGGCAACTGTCTCTGTGGAATTCTCCCTCTGTCTGTGTGGGTTTCCTCCCACAGTCCAAAGATACGCAGGTTAGGTGGATTGGCCATGCTAAATTGCCCATAGTGCCCAGGGATGTGTGGACAAGGTGGATTAGCAGGGTTAGCAATGAGGTGAGTCTTGGTGGGATGCTCTTTGGAGGGTTGGCGTGGACTTGATGGGCTGAATGGCCTGCTTCTGCATTGTAGGGATTCTGTAATGATTCTACATCGTGATGTGGGGTGCCGGTATTGGACTGGGGTGGCAAGGTCAGAAATCACACGACACCAGGCTATAGTCCAACAAGTTTATTTGAAAACGCAATTTTTCAGAGCCTCACTCCTTCCATTCAGCCCATCAAGTCCACACCAACCCTCCAAAGAGCATCCCTTCTTCAGGAAGGAGTGAGGCTCTGAAAACTTGGCGTTTTCAAATAAATCTGTTGGAATATAACCTGGTATCGTGTGATTTCTGACCGATTCTCCAACGCGCAAGGTTGTAACTATTAACTGAATTCTCAAAATCTTTAATTGTGACTTTAATTTCAATTCACTTTCATTTGAATGGACCTCAATTTGAGAAAATACCAGTTTGTTTTAGTGTAATTTTAAATTCTTTGGATTTGTATTACAGTCGCCCAATGTAAACATCTCCTGCTGTACAAAGCAATCTTAGTTACAGGTTGAGTGCAGAGTGATGCATAATGCAGACATTATGAGGACTATTTATATGTTAATTTGGATTAAAATTAAATGTCAGCAAGATGCTGGAAGATAAGTGACTAGATGCCCAAACTGAAGTTCAATATTACTGATTAACAGGCATCCGAGACCCTGGGGGTTTGCTTCTGACTCGTCTTCCACTTTGTAGCAGCATGCGAGCAGCAATGTCAATAAAGTAAATGCAGTCTGCCTTGAAACAGTACCTTCCCACTTTCACTTGCGCTTCACAGGCCCTCTGGAAGTTAAACTGTGAAAGTGCTCCTCTCCAGTGATGCCAGCCAGTTAAATGCATCTGAGCTCAAGGGGTTAAAATACAGGGGGTTGGTTTTGCTTAGCTGGCTGGACGGCTGGTTCGCTTCACAGAGTGACACCGACAGCGTTGGTTCAGTTCCTGCACTGGCTGAGGTTACCGTGAAGGATTCTCCATGTCAACTTCTCCCCTCACTTGAGGTGCGGTAATGCTCAGGTTAAACCACCACTAGTCAGCTCTCTCAAATGAGAGAGCACCCTATGGTCTGGCAAGACTGTGTCAACATTAGTTGAAATAAACAGCTTGCCAAAACCAGCTCCTGGTTTAAAATCCACTGAAACTTAGCCACCAAGGCTCATTCTTTGCTCTAAATATGAATTAGATGCTATATGCAGATATACTGTAAGGTTTTTGTTATCCATTTGTGGGATGTGGCAGTCGCTGGCTGGCCAGCATTTCTTGCCCATCCCTACTTGCCCTTGAGAAGGAGGTGATGAGCTGCCTTCTTGAACCACTGCAGTCCTCCAGCTATGGGTTGACCCACAATGCTACTAGAGAGGGAATTTTTGAGAAGTTTTGTCATCTTAGTTTGTGACAGCAACAGCTGAGGCTTCCTGATGAATTAGAATGAACACTCAAAGCAAAAGCTTCATACTTTGTGAAAACATTCTGACCAAAACTGGTTTCTGGGTCCATAAAGTGGGGATTTGAGCATTTCTCCTTGCACCTTTTTACCTGGGGGAACATTCCGCCCATCAGGAGTTCTCAGTACATTCACGGGGTAGCTGAAAGCTACCATATGCAGTCATGGTGCGTTAAGCAATGAAATTTCCATCAAAAATCAAAGTCTGATTTCATAACATTCTGTAAGGAACCACATGTTTTTCCTTTTGGACTATAAATTGGAAGATCAATGTTGGATACTGCTACATCACTAAAAATAGTACCGAGAGGTTTATTTCCTGCAACTCGAAGATCAAGTGGCATTGCATGGTATACACTTTAGCTATGTAAGATTATGGATTTTACCGAAGATTGGCCAAGTATCAATTTAGAGGTAGTTTCATTTGGAGAAGATAGGGTGGAGACAGGGGTTAAGGACTGAATGATTGATGGAGATCGAGCCCAAACATAGAAGAATAACTGAGTTTTGAGGAAGGCTCCCCTAACTGAACAGGTAACACTGAATTTTCTTCACGGATGCTGCCAGACCTGCTGAGCTTTTCCAACAACTTCTGTTTTTCGTATAATATGGAATTGAGCCTCACAATTTATGAATATCTATGAATTGGTAACAGATCTGAAATGCTTTTACATTGATAGGCTCCAACTAGGTACGGTCTTTACTCCAACAGCTGCATCAAAAATCCTGTGAGATGGAAAAGTTTCTTATGCTAAACCCAACTAGGTCATTCATAAGAGTGCTGTAACATTCCAGTAGTTGGCACAGGTTGGTGATGGTGTCCTGCTACATCTTCACTGTCAATGTGCCTTGCTCATCTGGAGGGCTTGGCATTGAGGATGATGGATTCTTACCCTCCTGGACATCCTGAGGGAACCTCCAGCTCAACCTCTTCATGAGAACTCTGTTCGGCAGCTGCTGGAGGTTGCTGCTGGTCTGGGCTTGCCGGTGCATCTACTTCTCAATTTCTCTGCACTTTCCTTGTACTGAAGCAACAGCAATGATGACCCCTATTGTGACTGGGTCCATTGGTCACAGCTCCACTGAATCTGCATGGGGATGATCAGAAACTGAACAGAGTCCTAGTATGTGAGCTGTCTGCTTTTGTATCACCCACAAGTTACAGTATAATGTAGTTTCCCATGCATTGGGACACAGTGGACTCCCAACAAGGAGGGTCATGGAATATCTCTACATGTAGTTTTGAAATGGGGACTTTATTCCAATGTATGCAGCACAACCCACTGTTATGCAAGTACAGTAGGCAGTTGCAAATGCAAAAGGACTACTGAACCTCTCCCAACCCATACCCACATCCCCCAGAAAAGGCAGTATTGCACATAGGAGCACATTGGTGAATACTTTACCTTTCAAGTTGAGAGGAAATCAGTTCCAAGTCTTTGTGTAGTGACTTACAGGTGCCACTTTTAGGGTTACGGGTGATTACTTTTGCTGGATTACTTCTACAATGGACTGGGCCCATTGGTCATACTTCCAATGAATCTGTGTGGTGAATATCAGGAACAGAACAGGTACTTAGTAACGTGAACTGTCAACATGACATCACAAATAAATAACAGTTTAGCTTAGTCCTTGATGCAGTGGGACATGCAGGATAAGATACCCATAGAATGCCTCAACATGGATCTTCAACATAGGGACCTTACACCGATGTATGCAGCACAATCCATGTCTCACAAATACGGTGGGAGATTGTAAGTGCTTCTTATGACTAATATTTTGTTGCCTGAACCCCTCACCACCCTCCATACTTTCCAAGAAAGGCAGCATTACATACAAGAGTAAGTTGGTGAATACCTACAGTTCAAAGTGATAGGACATCAGCTCCATGTCCTTGTGCAGTCTTGGTGATGGTGGACAGTCTTATGTGAATTGTGACCTGCAGGTGGCACTTTTAAGGTCACCTGTGATTATTTCAGCTTCACAAAGGTGGCAATGATCAAGCTGTAATGACCAGTGACATGGTCAAGGTTGCCAGGATTTGTATCCTACTCAGTTGGCCACTGTGTGCATTTCCCATGCAGTGTAGTCTGACCAGAGATATCTTCAACCTCGAGTGTGCAAGTGTCTGATTAATGCAATTGCCCCTTGAAGGGCCTCACATCACTCACAAGTAATGCCCATGAGCTCAGACAGAAGAAACCAATTACTGTGCCCATTCTGGGTGTGCTTGCAGACATTTTTCAGTTCCACTGCGCATTTACAATTCATGTGAAGATGAAAGGCAGTACAGGTTAATGTGCAGCACATTAAGTTTCAGGCTGAACCCCGTTGTGAAATACTCTCCTGAACTTTCATGTTTCTTTCTTTCTTGCAATTTCTGTTCAGTCCATTGGTACTGAGCTTCTGCAATTCTCACACTTGAATCTTCGTCTTTCAAGTGGCCTCCTGAACCCTGGCCCTAAGCTTAGCCATGCCAACCATTATACTGTCCTGTCACCCCAGTTGAAGCCAAAATGGTTATGACTAACGATGACTCCTCCACCCCTCTCACAGTCACCCATGCCCTTCAATGTACTATGATCTCTCATTCTTTTTATGTGAGGTTGTTCTAATTCACAATTCTACATCCCAATATGGTGCCTCCCATCCACATAGGTCACTTCCCCAGCTTCTCTACCACAGCAGTGACCCCTGGTATCCCCCAATTGACTTGCAGTGAGCAGAGCCCCAGGACTGACCATCATGTATACCCTGACCAACTTGGATGGACAGCCTGACTGCTGATTAGGCCTCTGCCTGATCCCTGTGGAGCTCCCAACCAATCCAATTGTGAACTTCTAGACTAGTTGAACTGAACCCACATGATTGATGTGGCACATTTCCCAGACTGTAGTGTTACGGAACCCTAAACGTGATCACCAGAAATGGCCTACTAACTATGTCCAAGCCCCTGCACTTTGTTTGAATGTTTCTCTTGACTGACTATGGCGACACCTCTGACCAATGACGGTCCCAATGACTCGATTGAAAACTAGTCTCCTCTGACATTGAACCATGGCCATTGGCTGAAGCATACACAGTGTGTTGGTACATGCTGTAGGTGTGACGTTGATATAGCACAGTGCCATATTAATATGTCCACTCCCTTGGCTTTGTGTGTCCATTAAAAGGCAAGACTAAACAGCAGTAATGTGCTTTAAGAGCAAGTGAGTAACCTGAGGTGTACCATTGTCTAATCTATGGCTTGGGTACTTGTCCAAGTGTGCTAAGCATCCCGTCAGCAACATTACAATGTAAGGTGTTTCTCACTCGTAAATGCAGCACTGAAGTGATGAACTGTATTCCAAATTAGTCCAAAAAGTGCCGCAATGAAGTTGTGAAGGTGGTGCATGTCTGTGGATGAGAGATGGGAGGTTTGAAAGTGAGAGGCAGTCATTATCCATGGAGCGTAACATGAGATGTTGGGGACTGTTGTCCAAGATGGAAGCTCTTAGCAGCAAGCGAACAGCTGATGCTGCCAGATACCTGGTCTGACTTTCACATTTGGAGGCGTCACTGCCTAGTTTCTCCCTGGTGCATGATAGAATTAGAAACTGCATATGAATGAGGTGAGAATGAAGTAATTAGAACACGTAAGTGCACGCAAATAGGCCTCTTGCCACTTATTAGCAAGATTCTCACCTTGCCATTCAAAACCTAGTTGCAAAATTCTCATTGTTCTCATTGTTCCAACACTCTCCCGACTGCCCACCACTGAAAATTTGGCCCATGTAATATTTTGGAGTCAGAGATAAAAGGTACTGCAGATGCTGGAGAATCCGAGATAACAAGCATGGGGCTGGATGAACACAGCAGGTCAAGCAGCACCACAGCAGCAGGAAAACTTGACGTTTTGGGCCTAAACCCTCTTAGGCCCGAAACATCAAGTTTTCCTGCTCCTATGATGCTGCTTGAC
>JAHRHZ010000019.1:21560447-21610528 GCA_024137785.1 Ginglymostoma cirratum
GATGAACACAGCAGGTCAAGCAGCATCATAGGAGCAGGAAAACTTGATGTTTCGGGCCTAAGAGGGTTTAGGCCCAAAACGTCAAGTTTTCCTGCTGCTGTGGTGCTGCTTGACCTGCTGTGTTCATCCAGCCCCATGCTTAATACTTTGGAGTGGTTTTGGGGATATTTTATGAGACAGAGTGGTGCCGCCGCGAGTCGTTTTGTGAATGAAGAGACACTACAAACATGAAACATGTCTCAGCATTTCACTCTGGGTGAAAATCTGAAAAGTGTAGAGAATCTAAAGAACAAATTCATATACAAGGAAAACATAAGTTCACTCAATCAGCGACTGAATTGAAGATCAACCAGTGCCCGCAGGCAATATAGTGTCACCATCACCAGAGCAAAATGAAAAGATCTGTGAGAAGTAACCTTCCACCTTGTGGCCAGGGCATTTGAGCTGCAAAATTTGTTTACCCGCTCCATATTTTTGCACCTATAGTATTTGTATCAAAGTATTTGTTTTTCTCTACCTTACGCTTGAATGAGTGGGTCTATGGTTGGGGTTTTAAAGGGTATAGCTGATGTCACATAGCAATAAATCAGTTATCCCTTTCTTTGCCAATTGATTGAGAACAATAGTAAATGAAGTAATTTTCCTGTTAATGATGAAACCTGGTGTGAATTGCTTTTGTCCTGAATTGCAGTCAGTCAAGTAAGTTGATCATCTTGATGTATAGTTGGGTAGTTATGTTTATGACAGCTTGTAGAACAAAGGGGCTTGATTATCAATACACTCTTCTGAACTGAGTTGTGGCAATACAGCTTGAATGGAAGCATTTTTCAGATGTGTTTTCAGGCTTGAATAAAAATATTGAATAAAAAATATTGCGGTAAAGTTGTACAATTCATTATTATGGTCATCATTATTTTGAATTTGGATCTTAAGTGAGTATTTGGTTTCAGCTTCATGAGTCGACTGTCTTTTTTAAGAGGTTAGAAAGTCATTTGGAACAATAAACTGAATAGTGTGCTTACAGTTCTGTGTTTTATAACATGCAGGAAAGTAAAAACAAATTGTCATGGGCCACTAGCTGTTTGAGGAGACTGTTTGAGGTCACCTCTCATCCTTCTGATTGCCAGAGAGTATAGACCCAGATAATGCATCATATGACAGATCCCTGGTCCCAGTAGTGTCTCCAAGGCAAAAATATCTTTACTTAGATATAAAGAACAAAACTTCATGTGGTAGTCCAGGTGCAGTCTCACTGTACAATTGTGGGAGGACTTCATTATTCTGCACTCTAAGTCTCTTGCAATACAAATGCAGCAAGACCTGGCCAGTATCCAACTTGCTTTGGTTTGATTTATTATTGTCACATGTAACAAGGTACAGTGAAAATTTTTGTTTTGCGTGCAGTACAGGTAGATCATAACATACAAAGTACATTATGATAATGGAACAGCGTGAGAAATGCAATGTTACAGATGCAGAGAAGGTGCATAAAGAGCATAATCGACATTAAATTTAAAATTTGTGACGTCCATTCTGAAGTCTAATAACAGCGAAGAAGAAACTGTTCTTAAATATGTTGGTACATATGTTTAAGCTTTTGCATCTTCTTGGTTTAACAAATGGCAATTAATATTTGCACCACACAAGTGCCAGGAAATGACCAATCCAAAAAAAAGAGTGTAACCATCACACTTTGACATTCATTGTCACAAAATTCACTGAATTCTCTGTTATAAACATCCTGGAGGATATCATTGACCAAAAACTGGTCTGAACTGGCCATATAAATACTGCGGCTACAGATGAGAAAAGAGGAATTTTGCAGCAAATAGTTCACTTCCTGTCTCCCCAAAGCCTGTCCACCATCTACAAGGCTTAAGTCAGGAGTGTGTAGAATGCTCCCCACTTGCCTGGATGGGTACAACTCCAATGACATTCAAAAAGATTGACACCATCCAGGACAAAGCAGCTGCTTGACTGACATCACATTCACAAACACTCGCTCCCACCCCTCCCGATGCTCAGTAGTACCAGTGTGTACTGTCCACAAGATGCGCTGCAGAAATGCATCAAGGTTCCTCAGACAGCACCTTCCAAACCCACAATCACTTTGATCTAGAAGGGCAAGGGCAGCAGGTACATGAGAACACCACGACCTGCAGGTTCCCTTGCAAACCACTGACCTCTTGCCTTGGGAATATATTGGCATTCCTTCAGTGTGACTGGGTCAAAATCCTGAATCTCCCTTCCTAATGGCATTGAGGGTGTCCCTACACTATAGAGACTGCAGCGGTTAGAGAAAGCAGCTCACCACCTTCTCAAGGACACCGAGTGGTGTGCAATAAACGCTGGCTCGCCCAACAATGCTCATATCCTGTGAATGAATAAAAAAGTATGCTTCTGCAATTATTCCTACTCAGCTTTGTATCATCAGTAACCTTAGATATGTTATTCTTTGTTGCGCTATCTAAGTCACTCATAAAGAATTGTAAATAGCTGAGGCCCCACAGCAATGCTGCACTTTTCTAGTTACATGTAGGTATATGTATTACATTGTACTCTGATTTGCATATGAAAAGAGTATTCCAGTTATCCTATGGGCAGCTCTTCCAAAATTCAATTTGGATGAATTAGGAGCAGGAATGGAGTGGTAAGTTTATCATTACCTTTTTATAGCTAAAGCTACCCTTTTCTATACAGCAATACCAGTGAATCAACATTTGTTATCTTTATCAAATGTAAATGGATAATTGATAATTGTGCAGCATGGTTATTTGGCTATGTTTCTGATTTTGTAGATCAATTGGTTATAAACCTGGCCAACACTTTTAACTTAAAAATAATGAACAAAAACCGAAGCTGCTGGAAAAGTTCAGTGGGTCTGGCAGCATCTGGGGAGAAAAAATCAAAGTTAACATTTCAGGTCCAGTGATCCTTCCTCAGAACTCACTGTTCTGGGGAAGGGTCACTGGACCCGAAACGTTAACTTTGATTTTTTTTCTTCACTGTTGCTGCCGGACCGGCTGAGCTTTTCCAGCAGCTTCTGTTTTTGTTCCTGATTTACAGCATTTGCAGTTCTTTCGGTTTTTAACTTAAAAATAACATCCAACATTATTTCCACCTTCTCATTAATAGGATATCTAGTGGACATTCTGCATGATAAAATGAATTAAAGTTTGATTTATATTTAAATTTACCTGGCCTATATTTCAGTCTTTCAAAATGCTTTTGTTTTGTAGAATTTAATGCCTGTCAGTCAGAATTTCAATCTCCTATGGAGTGAAAGGACATATGTGTTATGAGGCCTGTTATTTGAGAAATCTGGTTTGCATTTGTTACCGTCAATGGTGTCCAACTGCTATTTTTCATTTTTATTAACTCATGAGATGTGGGCAGCACTGGCTAGGCTAGCACTTATTACCCATTGCTCATTGCATGATTATTTGGTTACGCTTTGATGCTTGTTCATCATTTTCATCTTGTATGAATGCCTAATCTATGGTACAGCTATGTTTTAAATGGGATTATAAAGTTAAATTAACAATGGAATATGATTAGCTCATTCATGGTGTTGACTTTGGCACTCAAGTCACATCAGTCACTTTTGAGACAACTTATGTTTTGGACTTATTGCTTAAGTACAGGTTACAGATGAACACAGGTAAAAAAAATCAACTCTAAACACCTTTTTATTAGTCCAATGATAAACCTTTTTCGGTTCTAATGTAACATATGGTTTATTTGTGTATTCTGGTCAGTATCATCCAGCAGTGGGCGTAATGATTAGTAAGTGATACTGAAAAGCCTTGGAAATGTAGAAAGAATCGAACAATGAGATGGTGGATAACATACTGACATAATATTTACATTAGCAGTCATGTGCAAGACACTGTGAAGAAAGGATGGAATAGTCTGTGACAAAAACAGAAAGTGCTGGAGAAGCTCAGCAGGCCTGGCAACTTCTGTAGACAGAAAAACAGAATCAACATTTTGAGTCCAATAACCCTTTGTTGGAATAGTCTGTACCTGTGAGAGGTGTACTTGCAGAGAACAGTATTATGTAGAATTGTGCAAATAAAAGAGCTTGTAGGAACATACCAGAGTCAGACAGCTGTTATTCATTGGTAAGGGGAAACCATTTCTAATCACAAAATATCATAAGAGACAAGCATTGCCCCATCTCCAATGTGTAGAGCATATCCCTGAGCCACAAGCCTTGTGGCAATGCATTTCAGTCAAAGGAATTTCATGTAACTTTTTCAAAAGAGAACTGTACAGCATGCAATGCAGTGCCAGTACTGAGGTAATAATGACAGGAGTAGGTTAAAAGGATCAAATATTCCTGCTGAGATGAGGTGTTACTGGGGAAGATAGCAGTGTGGAATGGAAGAGAAAAGCTGAAGAAATGAATGAATATTTTGCAATGCCATTTAGTTGGAGGTCATGGTGTAATTGTAAACACCTTCATAAGGAAGTTCAGGTTCAACCGATTCCATCAATGCAGCAGATTAAGTAGGTTGAGCAGACTTCATGTTAGAGCATACTGTATTAAGCCAGTGAAGAAAGCAAAGGTAGTAGTCATTTTTGTGTGGAGTAGCTAATGGCAGGCAAAGTTGTTTCCAACGAATGGAAAAAGATCCACCTTGATCACTGTACGGTACAAATCAAAATGTTAGAAACAAACTGGAAACCAGATACTGAAGGAATATTCAGTTAATTACACTAAAGCTGTTTGTTCAATGCCTCTAGCATCTTTTTATAATGCCTTTCCTCATTTAATGTCTCAAAGCCATAAGAAACAGATTCTTGTTAAAGAAAAAATGAGATTGTAGGCTTGGTATATTAATGGAATTATCTTATTTTCAATTAGTCTTAATTAGAATAGATAGGAACATCAGTGCTACTGTCTTTGATCACTGTATCAATGTATTGAAAGGATGGCTGGTGCTAATTTCTAGTAAACTTAAAAAGCGCAAGAAGAACATTTGAACATTCACGGTTCAGACCTAAATTGAGTCAATATTTTCTTTGAAAGCTGTTGGGTTCATAACTAATTTATGTGGGCATTTTTTTTCAGCATTTGTTTATCACTCTCTCCTAAAGGCTGATTGTTTTTGACAAAAGATGTTACTGACTCCCAGCATCAGGGGATTGCTAAAGCTGCTGAGAGCCTGGTCAGATTAGGTCCTTGACACAATAGCATTGCCAGGGCACTTTGCTGATCGGA
This sequence comes from Ginglymostoma cirratum, assembly GCA_024137785.1. Classification (NCBI taxonomy): domain Eukaryota; kingdom Metazoa; phylum Chordata; class Chondrichthyes; order Orectolobiformes; family Ginglymostomatidae; genus Ginglymostoma; species Ginglymostoma cirratum. The sequence continues at coordinate 21,565,675 of JAHRHZ010000019.1, forward strand.
TATGGAGAGAATATAGCCATTTACAATGCACAGTAGGCTAAATGCACAGGGCTGCCAACAACAGCCTGGGGATAATGTTTTAGTAGAACAAAGAAAGGTCCATGGACAGGAAAGGCATCCATTGAGTTTGAGTTTGATTTATTGTTATCAATATAACGAGATACAATGAAAAGCTCTGTTTTGTATGCTATACAAGCAGATCGTACCATATAACGTGCATCAGGTGAACAGAACAGAATGCAGAATACACTGTTACAGCCGCAGAGAATGTGCAGAGGGAGAGAAAGATCAGAATTAACATTTTGGAGGTGCATTCAAAAGTCTGACAGCAGCGGGGAAGAAACTGTTCTTGAATCTGTTTGATGACCTCCTCGGAGAATTTGCCCGCTGACCCTCAACGCCATGCATTTGCTGCAAATTCATTTACTTACCTGACCTCTTAGAGGGGGTCCTACTTTCCTCAACAGTTGTAACTTCTTGTGGCAATGCTGCTGAGGCTTCAGCAACCAATTAGGAGACCTCCTGCAGTAAAATTGCCAAGTATGACCTGCTGACAAGTTTTAGCTCAGGATCTACCTTTCATCTCAACATCATGGTCTCAACCAACCTTGTAAAATTCAACCCATACTGACCTGCAGCCTCTGGGACCTTGGGAACTGTCTCTTTCGTATTTGTGAAGGCATGCTATTTAGCAGTGCACCCAACTAAAACCTGCTACTATCTGACATCTGTGATTTACAGCAGAAACTCTTTGGATTGCAATCAGAAGAGGATGCTCTGATGTACGTTTCTCCTTTTAAACCCAAGGTCACAGAGACCAATTTTAATATCCAAACTAATTGCCATTTCACCAAACTCAATGCACACTGAAGGTTGAACCCAGAGCCTTTCAGGTCAATATCAGATCATTAGTGTGCTTGCTTGTTGAGACATTGGGGTGGTCAGTACACATGTATAAATATGTAAAGTGTAACAGTTACACATCTGTCACTCGTCTGACCATGCTGTGACTCATAATATTCGACACCGTGACTTCTATGTATTTCTTTCTTTATTTTCTAGGTCATTTTCTTTTTCTGAATGCATCACAGTATACATCATTCCTATTGCTGAGTCCATGGCTGACAAGCATCAGTGAGCGCTGCACCTTGGAGATGGCCATTTATCTGCAGGACTCAAGGTCAGGAGAATATGTTGTTCAGCTACTTCACAGCAATGAAAGCAAGACAGTCCTCATGTCATCAGAAAGTGAGGCAAGAACTGGGTAAGCCATATTTCCAATCTTTTTCAAGTACAAGCTGTTAAATCTGAACTTCTCACCAAAGTCTAATAACTTGGATATGAATATAGGAGCTATGGTTAGTAAGTTCACAGATGACACCAAAATTAGAAGAGTAGTAAACAACGAAGAAGTACAATGCGATCTTGATCAGATGGGCCAATGGGCCGAGGAGTGGCAGATGGAGTTTAATGTAGATAAGTGTGAAGTGCTGCATTTTGGAAAGGCAAATCAGGGCAGGAGTTACACACGTAATGGTAAGGTCCTGGGAGAGTTCTGAACAAAGCGACCTTGGACTGCAGGGTCACAGTTCCTTGAAAATGGAGTAGCAGGTAGCCAGGGTAGTGAAGAAGACATTTGGTATGCTTGTCTTTATTGGTCAGTGCATTGATTATAGAAGTTGGGAAGTCATGTTGCGGCTGTACAGAACATTGGTTTCGCCACTTTTAGAATACTACATTCAATTCTGGTCTCCTTGCTGTAGGAAAGATGTTGTTAAACTTGAAAGGGTTCAGAAAAGATTTACAAGGATGTTGCCAGGGTTGAAGAGTTTGAGCCAAAGTGACAGGCTGAATAGACGGGGGCTATTTTCCTTGCAGTGTCGCAAGCTGAGGGATGACCTTATAGAGGTTTATAAATTCATGAGGGGCATGGATAGGGGAAAAAGGCAGAGTCTTTTGTCCAGGGTAGGGGAGTCTAAAACTAGAGGGCAGAAGTGTAAGATGAGAGGGAAAGAATTAAAAGGGACCCACGGGACAATTTTTTCACACAGAGGGTGATGTGTGTGTGGAATGAGCTGCCAGAGGAAGTGGACACTGCTACAATTACAACGTTCAAAAAGGTTTCTGGATCGGTATCTGAATAGGAAGGCTTTAGAGGGATATGGACCAAATGGCTGGCAAATTAGACTAAATTTATTTAAGATATCTGGTCAGCATGGACGAGTTGGACCAAAGACTTTTATTTCCGTGCTGTACATCTCTATGACTCTACAACAAGGTCAGCAAAAAATAGATGATAATGGCGACAAACATTTACTCCATAGCCCGGAATTTATGAACATATCACTGAACTAATGGACAAGATGATACTTCATTGTCATTTAGTTCAATTAATCCATTTATTTTTGTGAACGATTGTATATCCAGTTAAAGAATATTATAGCTAGAAACTGAAGCAATTTCCAAATTTGAGGGAACCAAAGATCAAGCTTAGTATGCCCAGGTTGAATGTACAGATGTAAGTTCTAGACTAACTCCCTCTGCATTCTGTCCTAGTTTCAATCCCCCTGTCCCTTTTACCCAAAGATATGGCAACATCATGCTTTTCACTTGCAAAATTAACCGACACTAGTAGCTCTCTGATATGGATGCCATGTTCTGAAACAGTTTGTTGTATAGGGGGCTTATATGCATTAGACATTGTGTTGAAACTGCTTGACTTGGGTTATTCAGGCACTTAGAACTAATAGATAGTGAATGCTTCAGTTGTTAATTCTGTCCTAGTGAATAACGCACAATCTACCTCGGCCCATGACCATACCTTTTAAAATTGGTGAAATCCGTGGGGTTAATGCAAAATAAGTGCAATGGGAGTGACAGACATGTATATACGATATTACAAAGCAGTTTGAGTGGAAGGTTATCAAAGCACAAGTTGAATGCCAAGTCCCAACGCTGTGCCTTGATTGCAAATCCCCAAACTGGGCATGTGGCATGCTTGGCACCCAAATTACTGAGCATCCCAAGAGGCAGAACTTGACAGCCTGTTTCTACGAGTAAAGGAAAGTGACAGCCATGCTGGGGAGCTCCTGCTGCTTTGCCAAAGAGAACTAGTAGCTTATCAAAGGGCCATGGTGGATAACTAGCTGAGAATGGCAGTAATTTGGCCAAACTAATGCAATGCCCAGATTTGTGCACAGATTACTGAGGACTTGCTAACTTTTACTGTCACAAGGGGACCCCTTATTTGGTCCTAAGGCAAACCCCTTGCTGTGCACCAATGTGTAACAGACTGTTTGTTTGAATTTGTAAAGCTTATTTTGGTGAACTCATTCTCAGAAGCCCTGTCCCTTCACATCTAAGCGAGGTTAATGGTCCCTTAACTGTAGGCGAGTAGCTTCCCATTGAGTTTCCCACCCCTTCCCCAATCCCCAGCATTTCACAAATTACAAACTGCCCTTGAGGTGTGAGGATCTTGAGATAACCAATGGAATTGCAGTTTTCAAGCCACACCTGCTCTGGATCCCAGCATTCCGAGCACTCAGAAATCCAATGGCATCTAAACTTCTCAGAATTAGATGAAATTGTGTTGTAAATGGTCTGGTTCATTATGTTTTGAATGGAATATCTTTAGTTTTCTGAAAATGTCAGTATAAACATATAGTTTGTGAAATACATAAGTGCAGCTGGGGTTCCAGTAATACTAGCATGCAGAAGTTCAAGATGGGACAGAACCTGAGTACGAAGAAATAGCCAGAGTGCTGATTTGATGGTGCTTGTTATGGGAATGGATCCTCAACTAAATGATGGTATCCTTAGGTGGATATGAATGAGCAGCAAGAAGGAAAACCAATACAGAATTGAAGATTTGAACACAACCAAAGAACTGATTGATTTGACATCTAGCTGAGGTTATTCATGACATAGCGATGATGAATTGCGTGGATGTGATGGACAGGAGAATCAATGCCATGCCATTTTAGTTTTTCTATATTTATGGGTCATTGTGAATAACAGTACAGAAGGTAGCAGTTTCTGACATTCGTCTCCTGGATAGACGTACTATTTAATCAACAAATGTCACTTTTCAATCTGCCATAGCTGTCATCTCTGGAAATGCAAACACAGTCAGCCTTGCTGTATTTGCCTCAATTTTTAAAACCTCTGCCAAAATAATGATCAATTTTGGAAACTTTGAGCTCTCCTTAATAACTTGTTGGTTAAAAGCATCACAGACCATGAAGCACCCAGAATGAATCATATTAAATTAGCTAATCTAATCTTTGGATGGGGGCATAACAACTGGTGATTGTGTCCTTGGGCTAGGCAGTTGAAATAATCAGTTTGAACTTTGAATTACTTGTTGGTTGTTATCCAGTGAACATTGTAGATGTGTCAAGGTTGGATGAGGACAGGAGAGAAGCCTTCCATGTCGAAATGTTGTACTGGAAACTGAAGAAAAGGCCACTCAGAGGAAGGCACTGCTGCAGTCATTGATCTGGAGTCCAGCATAGCAGCTAACAGGAGAGAGTGAGAGAATATGTAACCTAAGTTTAACAGAACTGTAATTCCATTGCATGTTGCTATTGCATTTCATCTTCATTCAGGATTCCTGTCATTTGAACTTTGTTTGTACACAATTGTACATTTCTCAACATAGTAAGTGAAATTGTTTCTCTGTACACACAATTTGATTTATACAACGACATCAGAAAGAAGCCCAATATTTATGTCCTGGAAACAGGAACAACAAACAGGTGGAACGATATTTGGTTGTGTAGGGCAGAAAGCCATGCCCAGTCTGAGAGGATGTTTATGCCACTATTCAATTGCTTAAAGGTGAAGGCTGCCTGAAACTTGGGAAACCTCATTCCAACTTAAAATGATGCTCCTGCACTTACTTATGACTCAAATTTGTAAGTTAATTTGCACTGGATGAGCAAGCACTTTTAGGTATTGAAAAGCTTAATTCTGTCTCACCAATTCCAGAATACGTCAAGGCTCACAACTTCTAGGGGACAGAGCTGACCAAATTGGTAAGGTTATGGCAAGCAATCTGTATTGTTAAGTCACCTTCATATTTAACTTTGCCGAGTGGCATGAAGTTTTGAAATTTTGTGAAAGGATCTGGAGTGATTGCTTTAAAAAAGGTGATTGGAAATTCACTATGAGCATTGGAAATTTTGTTTCAATAAAGGCTTTTGAGAAATCACATGGTTAGTGATTACGACTGCTGGCTTTGCTTAAGACTACTGGAGCATTTTTTTGGAAAGGTGATCACATTGAAACATATAGAATTCTTAGGGTAAATGTCGAGAGGATGCTTCCCCTCATGGGAGAGCCTAGGACCACTGTGCATGGTCTCAGAACAAAGTGGAGGCAATTAAGACTCAGATGAGGGGGAATTTCTTCTCTCAGAAGGTTTGAGAGTCTTTGGAATTTTTTGCTACAGGGAGCAGAGTCCTTGTTTACATTTAAGGCTGAGATACATTGCTGATCAGGAGGGGAATCAAGGATTACAGGAAAAGGGCAGGAAATTGAATGTGAGGAATGTTGGATCAGCCATGATCCTACTGGATGGGCGGTAGGCTCAAGGAACCGGATGGCCTTCCCCTGTACCTATTCCTTATGGGCTTCTGGTCAGTGACTGACTTGGAGGGGTTTCTTGACACCTGGGAACGGTATTTTCATTGTATGTTTTACACCATGGATGGCACCAATAGTGCACTCCTCCTCCAGCCTTAATCACAATGACATGAAAGAGCTTGTTTAGAAACTGAATGACAGTGGCAAGACCTGTGGTTATGTTCTGGATATGATCTCCAGACCTGTCTGTTTTGACGCATTATCATAGGAACAAAAACAGAAGTTGCTGGAAAATCTCAGCAGGTCTGACAGCATCTGTGAAGAAAGAATCAGAGTTAACGTTTCAGGTCCAGTGACCCTTCCTCAGAACTGATGGTAGCTAGGAAAGCATCGGTTTATATGCAAAAAATAGGGAGGGGGAATGGGGAAGGGAGTAAATAATCGGATAGAGCCCAAAAAGAGAGAAGAGCAGTTGGATACCCAAAGGAGTTCATAACTATTTGGCTAGGAAGGTGAATAGTTGTTAGTGGGGACTATTAGTGACTAACAATAGGTAGTGTGTAATGGCAGGCTATGTGATAACAAGGCTTGGTGTGTGGGGTAGGGGGCTATGACACGGGAGAGTTTAGGGCCTAAAATTATTGAACTTGATATTGAGTCCAGAGGGCTGCAGGGTCCCCAAGCAGAAAATGAGGTGTTGTTCTTTCAGCTTGCACTAAGCTTCACAGGAGCACTGCAGCAAGCCAAAGGTAGAGATGTTGGCCAGGGAACAAGGTGGTGTGTTAAAGTGGCAGGCAACTGGAAGCTTGAGGTCTTTTTTGTGAGCAGAATGTAGACGTTCTGGAAATCTCGTGCAGGGAAGGTGCTGTGGAGCTGTTGGGGTGTGTTGGGGTGAAGGAAGAGTAGACCAGGGTGTCCCGGAGGAAACAGTCCCTGCGGAATGCAGAAAAGGGAGGGGTGGGGAATATGTGTCTCGTGGTGGCATCTTGCTGGAGGTAGCAGAAATGGCATCTGATGATCTTCAGGCTGTGGATGCTGGTGGGATGGTAGGTAAGGACAAGGTAACCCTATTGCTGTTGCGGGAGGGAAGAGAGGGAGTGAGGGCGGAAGTGTGGGAGATGGGTCGGACCTTGTTGAGGGCCCTGTCGACATTGGTGCTGGGGGATCCTCAGTTGAGGAAAAAGATGGACATTTCAGAGGTTCCCTCATCGAAGTTGGCCTCATCTGAACATATGCGACAGAGACAGAGGAACTGAAAGAATGGGATTGGGTCTTTACAGGAAGCAGGGTGTGAGGATGTATAGTCCAGGTAACTGTGGGAGTCAGCGGGTTTATAGTGGATATTAGTGGCCAGCCTATCCCCAGAAATGGAAACAGAGATGTTGAGGAAGAGAATGGAGCAGTCAGAAATAGATCAGGTGAAAGTAAGGGCAGGGTGGAAATTGGAAGCAAAATCGATAAACCTTTCCAATTCTGGATGAAAGAGGGAAGCAGCACCAATGATCTCAACGGTATATCGGAGAAAGAGTTGTGGGTTGGGGCCAGAATATGACTGGAACAAGGAATGTTCCACGTACCCCTCAAAGGGACAAGCATAACTAGGGCCCATGTGGGTACACATGGCCACCCCTCTTCCCTGAAGAACATGAGAGGAGTTAAAAGAGAAATTGTTGAGGGTGAGGACGATCTTGACCAAGCGGAGGAGGGTGATGGTGGGTGGAGATGGTTCAGGCCTTTGCTTCAGGAAGAAGCATAGAGCCCTAAAACCCTCCTGGTGGGGGATGGACGTGTAAAGAGATTGCAAGTCCATGGTAAAGAGGAGGCCACTGGAGCCTGCAAACTGGGAATTTTGAAACTAGTGTAAAGCGCCAGTGGGTGGGGACTGAACCAGGACTGAGTCAAGGTAGGAAGAGATGAGTTCTGTGGGGCACGAACTGGCCGAAACAATGGGACTGCCCAGACAATATTGTTTGTGGATTTGGAAGAAGTTGGAATTGAGCTGTGTGGGGCTGGGGGACTATCAGCTTGGAGTCAGCAGTGGGGAGGTCACCAGATGAAATGAGGTCAGTTAATTTGTTTGATACAATAGCCTGATGGTGGATCATGGTCCAGGGAAAGATAGGAGGTGGTATCTGAGAGGTGGCACTGAGCCTCTGCAATGTAGATGTCAGTACGTCAGACTACGAAAGCACCAACGTTATAGGTCTCTCTTTTTCTTCACAGATGCTGCCAGACCTGCTGAGCTTTTCCAGCAACTTCTGTTTTTGTTCCTGATTTACAGCATCCACAGTTCTTTCGGTTTTTACCTTATCATAGGAGTTACGTCTGGTTTGGATAACTAATGAGGAGTTGATGGCCTAGCGGTATTATTGCTGGACTGTTAACCCAGAGACCCAGGTAATGTTTTGAGGACATGGGTTTGAAACACGCCATGGCAGATGGTGGAATTTGAATTCAATAAACATCTGGAATTAAAAGTCCAATGATGACCACAAATCCATTCCTGATTTTCAGGGAAAACTCATCTGCTTCCCTAATGTCCTTTTGGGAGGAAAACTGCCATCCTTGCACTCGTCTGGCCTACATGTGACACCAGATCCACAGCAATGTCATTGACTCTTAACTGCCCTCTGGGCAATTAGGGATGGGCAATAAATGCTGCCTAGCCAGCGAGGCCCTCATCCCATGAACAAATTTGAAAAAAATGTGCATCCTACCATCTTAGCACTAAATCAGTTTAGTATGAATTTTAATAACCTTTACCAGAGATTACAGCATTCTGGAGGAAAGATTGGTACAGTGTGGATCTAATAAGAGTGGACTACTTGGCCAACTTCCAGTCCCAGTAGAAAGATTTGGCTGTCATTTTGGCATGCTGGCCTCATTTACGTCAAACCGGTGGGCTACCACACAGCAAAAGGGTGTCCTGATGCAACAAATTGGATTAAAGCTAATCTACTTTGGTCCACTCTGGCTGAAAGATAAGTAAGATGAGCAAGGAAGGCATGATAGGCGGCCATTCACAATGGAAGGAAAGGCATCCTGTGGTAACTGAAGTCCAAAATTAATTTTGTGGGACTCTGTAAAGAGTATCCCTGAGACTGTTCTGCTCACCAACTGCGGAGCTGTGCAGAAGGTGCTCTGTTCAGTTATTTTCCCAAATGACAATGGATCCAATGCACATTGCTATATGCATATCTAGAGGGCTTAATTTACTAATACAAACAGACTCTACAGCTGGCCAGGTTTGGGTTCCTTTCACAATCATCATTGAATTGACTATAGTAGACCAAATGTAAATTGTATTATTGGCCTGTTTGTACCTGTTGTATCAGTCAGGACTGACCCTTGTATGGCCCTCTAGGTTAATGTTTTGAAATGAAAAGAGTTTGCGTTTTCATAGAAAAAAGAATCTTTATGTATTCATTTATGGCAGAAAAATAGGAAGCAGTACGAATGGAACTCTGAAAGACTGCTGGCGACAGTCCATCTCTGTTAATGATGGATGAGTAAAGTCCTGTTCACTATAATTTTCTTTCAGTGCCCCCTCTGGCATCTGCAGGATTTAGCACACAATTTCTAGTTTAAATTAGTATTTGATACATGTGCTAATAGCATGATTAAGAAAGACAAATTGTGTAATTTTCAACTAATCATTTGTGACAGGATCTCTGACCAATTCATGACCTCACAAACATGAAGTTCTACTCCAAAAAGTAGTAGACAGATATGTGACAGCAACCTGGTGGGGGGAAAGGGCTAAGTGACATTGTTAGATATTTATTGCTGGAACAAGTAGTTTTCCTGCCATGTATGGTAGATTGCGACTGAGGCAGTGTTTCAATGAAACATATGTTTTAAATGAAGAACATGCTGAAAGGATTTATTTGTCCTCAGTGTTATTGATGTATAGTGGTCTCTTAATATTTACATGTCAATTTATTTTTATACTGTATTTGTAAGCAAATCTTTTGCGTACTAAATTATGCTTCACTGCTTTTAACAGAGATTAATCTAAATGTGATGGTTGTTTAGTGCCCAGCATTGCATCTTTTCAGAGGTTGCTGCCTTAAACATTTCCTAAGTAAGATAAAAGTCCCAGATTCAATAGGCAGAATTCACCACACATATACTGTCACTTCTAATAAACAGTTTCTCTTATGTTTGCCATTCTCATTGGGAAGTCAATTTTGTAACAAGCTCATCATCCTTTGAGAAGACATTAGTTGTGATTTGAAATCACATAACTGAACATGAGATTTGGAGTTTGGAAGGCAGCGAATAACTTTCATTTAATAATGGTGTACTTATTTCAATGGAGCACGAGCCACCAATATTCTGTTTTATTGTATTTCAAGAGCGTTGTATTGTTACTAGAGCTATGCTTAGTAGATAGTTCATTTGAGTGCAAAAATACTTCCAGTTGGGATTGGGTAAATTTAAATTTAAGGAAGAGACGCTGTCAGGCTGCTTCCTGCTTCAGGAGGAGAATGCACAGGTTCCAAGTGGAGACCTGAGATGAGGGATCAGCCACCGTCAGAGTCATTCATTTGCTCATTGGTGGGGAGGGGTGTGGAAGGGGTGGTGGAGGTGGTTGGGGGGGTGGTGGGTGCTGCGAGGTGGCCGAATTGTAGGTGTGGGGAGATGTGGCAGGGAATCAGTTGGCATATGACCTGTATTGGTTAGCAAATAGGACATGATGCTGTGTAAAGACCTCAGGCAGCTGACCCGAGTTTTCTCAGGACTCAAGCAAGGGTAGGATCATTGAACCACAGAATCCCTATAGCGCTGCAAAAGAGACCATTCAGTCCATCGAGTGTGCACCAACATCCTGAACAGCATTCCACTCAGTCCACCCACCAACACCCCCGCACCCTATCCTCCTTTCCCTACATTTGGCTAATCGTCCTAGCCTGCACACCTTTGGTACTTCTCCTTCGCTTGGACCCGCCAGAAAAGGAATGATCAGGCATACCCTTTGTGTCCTGAGAGGTCTCCATTCATCCCTTTAAAGTAATTGGCCACACTCCCTACCTAGTACATAGGGATAGACACACCCCACCTATTTGAACCACGATGTTGCAATCAGGATCCTACTTATGTATGTCATGGTACTGTGATTCATATAACGTGTGTCCCCATAGTTTCTGGCTGGTACACCCACGACTTTGGGAAAGCTGGTGATGGCAGAACACCAGTAGAAACAGAACGGCACACGTTACATGTGAAAAGCCACAAAGTGCATCCAAGAGCAGAGTTAAAATTCATCCTCTCAGGACTAAATGCTATGGTAGAGATTTTCTACTGTGAATCAACCTCGTCATTAATACACAGGCACTCGTCCTTCATAGATTATTACGCCCGTTGCATTTGTAGTGTAATTTCACCAAAAAGGAGAAGAAATGTAGAACCTGAAAGGGAGTGATTCACATTATGGACTGAATATTCACCATGTAAATGAAAATTATTGAAAGCTCATGTTCGGTCTGGCAGGATTGTGATGATTAAACACAAGACGAAGAGTATTTTCAGCAGACACAATAATTTGGTTGATCATGAAGCCTCTGGTTATGGAATTATGATTTGAGTATTTCCATTTTGATGTTCTGGATGCACGTTAATGTTGAAGTGCTATTGCATTTATATCGTAAGTTGCTATAGTTCATATTTATCAAACACATCAGATTCCTTGCGATTAAAGAATATTTTTAGTGGCAAAAAAAGTGATTAAGCTGCCAGTTTAATATGACATTAATGTTAAATCATTGGATTCAGTCCAAATAAATTAGTTTAAGATGAAGCAAAAATGGATTCCAGTCTATTAGACTAACACATGAGCACATTTAACATGTAGGTTTCCTGGACGAGGTGATTCCCGTCTCAAAGCTGTCGAGGTATTATTGCATGCATTTGTTTTTCTCTTGCTATTACTTGTGTGGTTATTTGAATGCCCAAAGCTGGCAGGAGTAATGTCTGTTTTTTTAATTCACTCGAGTTTTTCACAATGGCCTCTACTATGTTGATTCCATTTCCTTTTTATTATGCAGCCTTCTTTGGCCATTTTGCAGGTGAGTGAGGAACAAGGTGGGGTGGCACGGTGGCTCAGTGGTTAGCACTGCTGTCTCACAGTGCCAGGGACCTGGGTTTGATTCCACCCTCAGGCAACTATCTGTATGGAGCTTGTATATTCTCCCTGTGTCTGTGTGAGCTTCCTCCAGGTGCTCTGGCTTCCTCTCACAGTCCATAGATGTGCAGGCTAGGTGGATTGGCCATGCTAATTTACCCATTGTGTTCAGGGATGTGTAGATTAAGTGGGTTATAGAGGGATGGGTCTGGATGGGATGCTGTGAGGGTCAGTGTGGACTTGTTGGGCTGAGGGGCTTGTTTCCACACTGTAGGGATTCTATAAAATAATTTGTGCAGGAGCTGTCTGTTGTCCTGTTTATTGTAATGATGAGCTGGAAAGAGACGGCTGATCAGGAGCTGGAGATAAAAGAGGAAGAGGAATAAGATGATGCTAACAGACAGGCACCCTAGGGCATGGAGAAAATGAAATGTTGCCTTGTCCCGGGAACCAGACCTCCAGCCTGTCTGTGGCATCTCTGGTCTTTACAAGAGGTTCTGAAACAAATTACACATCTTTCCCTTTGGATCACCAGCAACCTTGGTTATAACTGCACTGGGGAATCTCAAAAGCCCAACACTGTAGCTACTTTATCTCTGTTCCCACCTCCACTAATCAACCTGTCTCCATAACAAACAAGGGCTCATCCACGTGAAAATCTGTACTTCCATCGGTTTTGCAACTTAGATGGATTTCTGACCCAAAACATAGAACCCAGCTTCTGCGTCTTGTCTTTGCTGTGAAAATTCTACATTTAACATTCAGCATTTAGAATGCATAGGATGCCCTCTTAGGAAATAAGCTCTGACCACTGTAATATTGAGGGAGATACAAGAGTTGTGACTGAGAGAAACTGAAAGCTGTGTCATGTGCCATTTCCAGTTGAATGACAGAGAGCCTAGACATGCCTCCTCAGGCATAGGAATAATATTATCTTGGACAGACTTTGTATCTTCGACTTGTATTGGTAAATGCTGAATAGATGGTTTTTGTATCTCTTGTTCTGTAAAAAAAATTCACTTTTATTTCAGATTTAGCTGAATAATGCTTCCAATAAATTCAATGTGATTTTTGCCCTAAACGAATGTGAAATGGCCATTAATTTGGATTAAATAAAGTAAATAACGTCAAGAAGTAGGAATTTAGTGCTGAATAATTTCACATGATCAGATAATTTAGAAGTGACTTTGAATAAAGAGACAGTATAGAGTTTTCTTAAACTCCGCCATAAGGAACCAAAAACCAGTTTCATTTGCAGTCACATTTGACATTCTGCGATGGCCATTGGTCGCTTTGTGGCAATCAATTTATCTGAGTCCCGTAAATTAAAGACAAGGCTGCTTAGTAATTTGTTCAAATATGTGTCCGACTGGCAGCAATTTGAATTGATCAGAATGTTATTTAAATTCATGAAAACCCCATTACTGATTTGGTTGCGCTTATCAATTTACCTTTCTCAAATCACTTGAGTTTTAATCCAGTGATTTTAATGGGAGATTATTCGTCCAGACTTTCTGAAGCAAATCAGTTGTAGGCCAGACAACATCAGTAGCTCATGAGGAAATATCAGCATAGAAGCTAGGTTTGAAAAAAATACTGATTTAAGGAATAGTCTTTAAAGCCATTTATAATTTACTCTTAAACTATGAACTAGTGGTGTGTAATGGGTGCAATAAATCATTGTATTGGGCACAAGTGTATGATGTCTTGTTTCTAAATCTCTGTCATAAGTCAAGTGAGCTAGTGAATGAGGCTAGAACCCATTCAACAAGTCTTGCCTCTGTGGCCCTTCCTTTCATTCAACATTTGTCTCTTAGACTGAGGGGAAAGGTTGGTATTCCATCTGGAGAGGGAACCAAGACCTGGAATTTCATTGGCATTTCCTTGGCTCCCCCCAGAAGCTGGTGGCTGGGGAAAGGAAATATTTTGGCCTGCTGGCTGGTGGGAGGAGGACCATCCAGAGCCTGGCTTAGGTTTCGTGGTAGGATCAGTGGCAGATGTCCCAAATGGACAGATCCTAGCATTAAATAACGGTCCAGTGATTCTTTGGCATACTGCCGGAGACTTTCCACTTTGGGTGTAATGATAAAATGGAACATAGAATGCACCCAATTGGTAGAATTTAATCCAGGTGATAACCGTCTTTACTGCTGGTAAGAGATTCATGCTTCCAATTTTTGGGAAAGCTATATCAAGTGCCAACCTGTATTGAGCCAAGACCCTGAAGATGGAAATCCCAATCCCACTATGAATTCCGTCTGGGCCTATTCAGCAGTAATAGCAAGCAGTTCCAGTATCTCCAAGGGACCCAGGCCCCAGGGTGGTGAAGGCTGGAGGGGGAGTCATGGAGGAAGGGAAAAGGGGGGGTCAATAGGAAGTGCAGGGGGCTCTCAGTAGCCACCACCTTCCTTCCTGATATCAGGCCCTTCAGTTGGACATCTTTGAATGAGGACACCTTCCCCATAATCTTGTAAGCAACCCTGACAAACTTTGATTGTCAGGATTCCCACTGAGCAAGTCCCCTGCCGACCGCTATGTAAACACCAGCAGCAATAGGGTGAAGCCCTAATGTGGACATTAATAGTTCATTTAAGAGCTTCAACTGGTGTTGAAGAAGCAAGGCAGACCATGAACCTTCCCACTTTGAACTTAATCAGGGCACAAGGAGAAAGGCAACAGGGTATCCAGCTCTGACCCGATTAAATGAAACTCATGTCCAGGGGAGCATTAAATTCCAGCCAAAATCTCACCAGCTGGTTTAAATTTGAGATTCCACAAAATGCATTATTATCACAAACATAGCATGAACCAGAGAAGCAGAACAGCAAAATAGAATGTAATGCCTTATTTTTTCCATTTTCTTTTCCTTTGAACTTGGTAACTTGCACAACTGAGTTCGGTTTCAATACCACGGTGTGCTCAAATAGATGTTGTTACCATGGCAACCGTCCCCTGGATCCATCTCTTGCTTTGTTAGTTACCATAAGAATTATGTCTTTGACGGAATAGCCAGTAACTCCTGCCTTTTACGTACTTCCTATATGTAAATGTACAATCACATTACTTAAATCTGCAGATGCACTAAAGGGTTTCTTTACAAAGTTTAGTAAGCTTAAAACAAACATAGAAATTGCTTGGAAAACGCAGCAGGTCTGGCAACATCTGTGGAGAGAAATCAGAGTTAATATTTTAGGAGTGGCTGCCAGACCTGTTGGGAATGCCTGCATTTCCCCTAACCCAAGTCCCTGGCACTGTGAGGTAGCAGTGTGAACCATTGAGCCACTGTGCCACCGATCCTGCTCTCAAACTTACCATTGAAATAGTGCATTCATGAAACTCCCTTTCCTCGGTGTATTAGCTGAGAAATCTACCAATTTCTATGGAAAGCCTATGTTTACTGACCAATGTATGCATTGGGATTTCTATTCCCCTTCAACTCCTAACCTTACTGGCAATCTCATGAAAAGAACTTGAACCATTTTCACATCATGTAAGATTAATACTGAGAGAGGGTGCATCAAATGTATTTGACATGTTAATGGTTACCCTGATTAAATGACTGATTCAACCATTCATCAAATGACTGCCTCATATATAATGCTAACATATGTGAAGGTAGTGAAGAAGGTTATTTAGATTATAAATAGATCTTAATCAATTGGGTCAATGGGCCAAAGAGTGGCAGATGGAGTTTAACTTGGATAAATGCGAGGTATTGCATTTTGGTAAAAATAACATGGGCAGGACTTATACAGTTAATGGTAAGGCCTTGGGTAGTGTTGTAGAACACAGAGACCAAGGGATTCATGTATATAATTCATGGAAATTTGTGATACAGGTGGACAGAGTGTTTAAGAAGGCATTTAGCACGCTTGCCTTTATTGCTCAGAGTTGGGATGTCATGCTGAGGTTGTGCAGGACATTGTTAAGGTCTCTCCTGGAGTACTGTATGCAATTCTGGTCACCCTGTTATAGGAGGGATATTATTAAACTGGAGAGGGTTCAGAAAAGGTTTACCAGGATGTAGCCAGGATTGGAGGGTTTAAGTTATAAAAATAGGCTGGGTAGACTGGGACTTTCTTCACTGGAGCGTAGGATGTTGAGGGGTAAACCTTACAGAGGTTTACAAGATCATGAGAGACACAGATAAGGTCACAGCAAAGGTCCTTTTCCTAACATGGGGGAGTTCAAAACAAGGGGGAGTATTTTTAAGATGGGAGGAGAAAGATTTAACAAGGACATGAGGGGAGACTTCTTTACACAGAGAATAGTTTATGTGTGGAATGAACTGCCAGAGGAAGTGGTGGATGCAGGTACATTTACAATATTTAAAAGACATTAGGATAAGTTCATGAATAGGAAAAGTTTGGAGGGATATGGGCCAAACGCAGGCAAATGGGACTAGTTTAGTTTGGAAACATGGCCGGCATGGAATGGTTGGACCGAAGGATCTATTTCCATGCCATATGACTATGATTCTATGACTCAAAAAGGACTGATAGCCACAACATTTGTTTCAAAATCTGAGCAATAGTTGAACGTATTCGTCAACTGCTGCTACTTTGCAGAGAAACCAGGTTACTGCTGTCAAGCTAAAAAAGATATTTTGCATGCCTGCAAGTGAGGAATGTGATAAGTTTCTGTGCCAGTAATATGCCAAGCATGTAGACCATACACGCCAATGACTGGTGGACTGAATCAAATAATATAACCAAGCTTGCTCAACCATCCGTGCTTGCAAGTCTCAGAACACTATCCAATATTAGATGTGATTCTGCTTTTGGACAACATTTACTAAATGATCCATACTATGCTCAGCATTACACCAAAAACCAACTTAAGACTAGCAGGAGGGCTTGCAGTATGATGCACTTCTACTTACTATAAGCTAAATATATTGATACAAAACACCCTGTTTTATGTCAGTAAAAGGAATCTGTACATTGCACCTATTTCTTGAGTAGGCATCTGTGGAGACTGACAATTTCTGTAGCATCCCCTGAGTACAAAACTCTGACCAATCGAATGTCTAGTCAGACAACTGAGACCTGTTCCTGCTGACTGTCCATGTTAATGCTGGCCCAAGCAATCAGCACATCTTATGATATATGAATTCAAAGCTTCAGACAATTACTGTGGTGCAGAAGAGAGCCATTTGGTCCATTGTGCCTGTACTGGCTCTATTATCTGGTGCCAGTCTCCTATCTTTCCCCCATATCTCTGCACACCAATACTGTCCAACTATCCTGTTGAATACTTTGAATGAAATTGATGTCCATTTTTCAAGCATGTGGTTATATAATGATAGTGTCGCTGGACGAGTTATCCAGAGGCCCAAGATAGCGTGGGTTCACATCCCACCAGGGAAGATGAACATATGTGACCAAAAGCAGAAGTTGCTGGAGGATCAGCAGGTCTGGCAGCATCTATGAAATAAAAATCAGCTAATGTTTCGGGTGACCCTTCCTCAGAACTGTTCAGCGGAACAACAAACCAGTTTGGTAAGCCAACCAACCACAATAAACGTGTCACTAGACCTACAACAACATATCTGACTCTTAACTCCCTCTGAAATGGCCCAGCAAGCCAGTCAGTTCAAGACAAGTCAGGATGGGAAATCTGCCATAGCCTCTAACGTCTAGATCCCAAGGAAAAATAATATAGAATCATAGAATCACGGAATCTTATAGCACAGGTAAGGCCATTTGGCCCATTGAGTCCTCACTGACCAAAGACTACTCTAAATCTGCACTTGGCCCATTTTCCAGCACTTGGCTTATATCCTTAAATGCTATGACATTTCATATGATCATCTAAGTGCTTTTTAAAGGTTGCCAGACTTTCCACCTTTATTGTCGCCCCGGGCAGTGTATTCCAGATTGCTAACACCTTCTGAGTGAAAAACGCTTTTCCTTAAATCCCTCTAAACCTCCTGCTTTTCATTTCAAAATTAAGTCCCTTGTTACTGACCTTTCAAATAAGGGGAAAAGCTGCTTTCTATTGACCATGTCCAATGTCCACACCTCTCATAATCTTATACACCAATAAAGTCTGGTTTCTTTCATCCTAGTCCTGATGAATACAAGACAACTAGCTTTGATTTTGTATCTCCCTTCAGCAAGGTTGAAGTTCTGGACCACTAGGAATTTTTTTTTGACTTTCCATAGAATCATAGAATCCCTACAGTGCAGATAGACTATTTGGCCCATCGCCTCTGCACCAATCCTCTGAAAAGCATCCCAACCAGACACACCACGCCCCACCCTATTACCATAACCTCACATTTACCATGGCTAATCCACCCAGCCTGTGTATGCTTAAAAGATCATAAATACATTTGTAAATGTAAAGTAAGCTGTTGTAGTTTTATTAATACAGTCAAAAGTATGTTAATCAAAGAAACTGGCATTGTTAATAAGTGTAATGTAACTTAAACTCGATGAAAATTTTTGAACAAATTATGTTGAACTATTTACAAATATTATTGGTTTACATTAGTTACCTTCTTAATTAATTAAATATTTTTGGATATGTAAAAACTTAAAACATCTGCCTCTTAATGCCAAACAAAATGAGAAAAAAATCAAAATTTCCTTTAAACTGTGCAATCAGTGGTGTCATGTAATGTTGACCTGAGACAAAGTCACTTTTGTGGTTAGGACTCCGGTGGGCAAATTAAATCTTAAATCAGTGGAAAAAATAGAGGAAACACTGAAAGTAAGTGGGTTTGAGTGTAACTGCCTGAGGAGTAATATTCCATGATATTCTACATTGAAATCTGGCCAGTGGAATCTCTACTCCATTGTGTTGTTATTTGTATATTTGTACATTTAATGCAATCGTTTCTGATAATATTCAAAACAAAATGTAGTGCAAGATTGCTCTGCTGCTTTTGAAGAAAAGAATCCCTTGGAGGTAGGGTACAGGATCAAAGATAGGAATCTGTACCAGGAACAATCCAAACAAAACATGTTGTTTATGAAAATAATCTCAAGGACATGAGAAGCAGGGGTTCACACATTTCAACCCAGCATTTGTGATGCAGCTGGTGACTTACAGAGCTCCATCATGTGACGCACTTTAAGCTTTATAGTGTTTGAGTTTATTAAAAGTGATTCAGATATATTACTTCATTACTGAAAGCAACCATGCGGACATTTCAAATAAATCTTCATTGGATTTTGCATGAGAGTTTTCAGAAAATTCATTATAGTAAACCATGCATATTGTATTTGGTGATGTAATAAAGGAGGCCTGTATCACAATGTTCAACCATACTGTAAAAATATCTTTTTAATTGAAATACAAAAATGCTAGCATACGGGCAAAACAAGTAATTAGGTATACAGATTGAATGTTGGTCTTTACTGCAAGGTGGAATGGAGTTTAAAGCTAGGGACATCGTGCTACAACTGTACAGGGTAATGATGAGAACATGTCTCAAGCACTGTAAACAGTTTTGGTCTCGTCATTTTCAGTAGGTTGATTTCTGGGATGAAGGGGCTGTCTATTGAGGAAAGTTAAGCAGGAATGCCCTGTACTTATTTGAGGATGGAAGAATGAGAGGTGAGTTTATCGTTGTATATTCTGAGGAGGCTTGACAGGGAACATGCTATGGGGATGGTTAAAAGTTTACAGGATAGGAGCTGGAGGAATGGGAGTTCGGAGATCAGAGATAAAGTTGGGACAGTCACCCTCAAAATAGAAATCCAACATTTTCATGCTGTTTCCTCATTTCACTGAAAGTGGATGATAATCAAGTTAGACTGTGGCACAGTGGTAAGGCAATTAAGATACTTAACTGACTAATTCACAGGAATCTTGCAGCACATTTCTGATTTTACTGTTAACCCTCAGGCCAATAGGTGGGCAGCTTTGAAGGGGCAATGCCAGGAAAGAGCACAGAGGGGTAAGAGAACCGCCTCCTGCCGCCAAGAGTCTACCTTTAAAGGAGGCTCTATCATCTGAGTCTGAACTACCCATAGATGCCAAACTGACATTGGCTATGAAGGGACGCCATCACTAATCTGTGTACCATGCTGCAGGACAAACTGAGTTGTGTAACAATTGATAGGTACTCAATGCCAGTGATTCTGACGTCACTGTGGCACTGAAACTGTTTACCTCTGAAACCTGTTAACACGAGTGGAGATTAACAAGGGGAATCCCAGTACACAATACGTAGATATATAAATAAGTGACAAATTCCCTTTTCAAGAGGGTGATGACTATGTGCATAGTCTTACAAATCCAGACAGTAAAATGCAGAGTTCCACCCGATTGGCCGTTGATGCATTTTCCTGTGTTCAGGCTGTCATCATTTCTATGCATGTAGCCATGCACAGATCAGCTGATGGCCTTCCTCAACAGGAAGGGCTGACACTCCATGTTCAACTGGTCTGCAAACACTTAAAAATTGATCCTTTTGGTTGTGTGCACGGTCTCCCTGGAGCAGCCTCGACAGCTGCATGCTTTAACTGTCCCACAGGTTTTTCAGCCCCCTCCATTACATTCTCGGGGACGGATATCAGGGCACAGGACATTTCAAACCTGGCAGGAATCCATACACAGAACCAGACAAGAGGTTCAACACCTGAACCCAAGAAACCATTGAATCAGCTGAAGACTGAGTAAAAGTACAATTAATCCAGCCCTTCAGTCTGCCCAGGAAGCCTTTCACATTCTGGTGGTCTACAAAACACTGTGAATCCTGGCAACATAAAGCAGGAGGCATATAACAATGGGGATATTGTGGATTGCCTTCTCTGATAAGGAGGATGTGGAGAAGGATTCTGACTATGTAATGAAAGATGAAGGATCATAGGCAAAGCACAGTAGGATACATACATGTGACACTCAAGATGGATCAATATACAGACATTTCCTAAGATCCTTACTACCTTGTTCGAACCACACCAGCAAAGTAGTAGTGTTTGTTCAGTGCTGCTGTCACCTCCTTTTTACAGTCAATCACCCATACCCCAGGTGCACATGGCATAGAAATGAGGCTACAGCATTGACCAGACCCATCATTTCCAGCCTTTGTCAGGAGCCAGGCTGTAACTGAAGACCCAAAGCAGAACAAGACTTGGAAGGAGATGTAACAAGAATATATGAAAGTTTCATTATGTGGCATGCGAGAAGTAAGGCTCAATATCTCAGAGGTGACCGGTGACTCTGTAGCTCTCCATCTCTCAGCCTGAACCTTACCTGAGCCGTAGAAAAGTTATGAAGTGACCATTTTATCATTCCCACTGGCTCCTGAGTGAAATGTCATGTATCCATCAGAGAATAAAGGAGCATTATGCCTCGTGTGTGCCACAGCTGCACCTCTGCACTCAGTCACTCATTCTGACATTCCTGCCATGCCAACCCCTCTTCAACAAACACAAAGCGAAACTTTGTTAGCTTCCCCTCTGACCTCTATACAACCTGAACGCAGTCCCGACTGGTCACGCAAGCCAGAAGATGTCAAATTCCTGTCTTACCCTTATGGCCTAGAGGAGAAGCTGTTGGGAGGCATCACTGAACCTTGGGGCCACTTGGAACCTTCTTTCTACCATTGTGACTACAGATTGCCTTTCCATTTTCTGTTTTCCAGGCAGACAGGCAGCCGTCATTGGTAGGAGGCCAGCAGTAACTGGAAAGCACCGTGGTTTCCTGCTATATACTTCTTTCTGTCTTGGAGAATGGCACAGAATGTTGAAAAATTTGTCCAGACTGATTTATAAACTTGCTTTGTGCTGAATGGATGCCTCTTCCATGATCATCTTACCCTGCAGTGGGACTTGAACCCAGGACCTTCTAGCTTAGAGGCAGGAGCGCGGCAATCTGAGCTACCTCATGAAGTAGTATATGGAAGGCAGTCAGTTTTAACTGTGAGGACAGTCAGCCTGATTGGAGATCTAGCAACACTTTAAATATGGTGCCACCAGCTGAGCGATAACACCAGATGACACTGTCTCCACTGCCTTGCTTCAAGCCTCTATGCTGTGAATGGATGACCCTTGAACCTTCCTTGTTGTGACTGGTTGCCTGGCAGAAAATACTCGAAGGGTCATCACTCAACACCTGAAAGGAAATGGCATACATTTCAACCCCGACATTTGAATCTGCGGCTTTGCCACAAAATTCACCTCCATATTTCTCTGCGTAGGAATAACTACAGCCAGGGGCCATAGTTTCAGATGTAGGTTTGGAGCTAGTGGTCACCATTTTAGAGTGAAATGAGGAAGGATTTCTTCTCTGAGGGCCTCATTTGGTCTTTTGCCAAGGGAGCCCTGGAGATCGAGTCATTGAATATACTCAAATCTGAGGTAGGCAAAAATTTGAACTGCATGGATGTCAATGGTTATGGGGAACAGCCAGAAAGTGTTGAAGGCAACATCAGATCTGCCCCGATGTTACTGAAAGCAGAGCAGGCTCAAGAAGCAGAATGTCCTAATCCTGCTTCTATCTGTTAAAATCTTATGAGATGCTGGATCCCCCATCTCATCCCATCACTCCTCACTTTCAGGACAAGATCAGGGTGATAACTAGTTAAAATTGGGAATCCTGTTTGGTTCATCCAAAGGATTCAAATCTGAACGAATGGCTGAGTAGGTGGAACAATTCAATTAACTTTGTCTCTCAGATGTTGTGAGAGCTTCGAAATTAGTGATTTCCTGCAGTTTCATAACTTTGAGCTAGTTCTTATTCTTGTGTTTAAATCTCTTCATGATCATGTTCTTCACCATTTCAGTAATCCCCTTTAGAAATGCAGTTCCCTTGACTTCTGTAAATCTGAATCTTGAACATTTCCAATCTCTGTATTTCTAGTATTAAAGATTGTTGAAACCCAATACTTTGAAATTCCCAAGGTCTTTCCATATCCAACTTCTAATTTAAAATGCTCCTTTCAAACTCTTTTCTTCGACAAAGGCCCTTTCTACCACTCAGAGTTTGACCTTTAGTTACATCTCTTTGAAGAACCTAGGCATTAATGATTTCCTACATTAAAGGTACTATATAAATGCAAGCTCAATTTTTTAAACCATTTAATTGTGCCATTCCCCAATTTTGTGACGTGACTTATTTGGAAGAAGATGAAGAGAAACAATCACAAGGCCCCTTCTTGTCTTCTGAAGACGTAACCTTGCCCTCTTTTATATCCAGTTTCCAACTACAAGTCAAGAATCCTACTTTACAATATTGCATCAATCACCTCAAATTAACAGAAAAGCCTTATAGCACCTCTTTTCAGAATCACACTTGCTTTTCTTTATCTCCAGCTACTTTTTGGCAAAAGAATAATACATTCTCACTAAGAGATAGCAAGAACTGCAGATGCTGGAGTCAGAGATAACACAGTATGGAGCTGGAGGAACACAGCAGGCCAGGCAGCATCAAAGGAGCAGGAAAGCTGGCATTTCGGGTTGGGACCCCTCTTCAGTCCCGACCTGAAACATCAGCTTTCTTGTTCCTATGATGCTGCCTGGCCTGCTGTGTTCCTCCAGCTCCACACTTTATTAGACATTCTCACCAGGTCCCCGGAGGCCAGACCAAAGGGGCGTCTCTCAGCCAGGGATTTTGCAGCCAACCCAGAGACTTCTGAATTCATTGCTCCTAATATCTAATGAATGCTGAACAGTTCAGCCTCTCACTGCCTCTTTAAGGCAATGAGACACAGGCAACAGGCTGGAAATGAACGTTTGGTTCATTTCCCGGTCAAGCTGTAGATCACAACACTGGCTTTATTTGTGGAAAGATTAATTAAGAGCTCCAGATGCTCTGGCATTAAGTGTATTGCAGAAATTTGCATTACTCAATGTGTGACAGCTGGTGTGTGACTTTCCTTAACATACTGAAAAACTGATTTGGCGAATCCTCGAAAATTGCATTTCCTTTGGCACGAATTGTGTCCCCACTGGCAGTGAAGTCTTTGCCAAATTTTGCCATTCAAGGCCTTTTTCTTGAAAAGACTTCCTTTTGCGTGGAACATGTGCGCATGGCTACAGACCTGCATATTTGTTTCAAAAATTGGGCAAACTGTTTGTGTTGCAAAAACACTGTTGCTCATCCTCAACACGGATATTCAGGAACGCAGTATCGGGTTGAGGACTATATAGTGCTTTGAAAACATTGACATGTTTCATTGCCTGAGCATGTATCAAAGTACTTTACACAAAGTGGTTAATGACGTGTGTCACTCTTATATTGAAAAGCAGATTTGCACATAGTGAACTCCCACCAATGGCTACTGTGTGTAAAAGTTCACCAAGTAACTTCTTTTGGTGGTGTTGATTGAGGGAGAATACTCCTGTTTGACCAGAGTTCAGCTAAGGTTATGTTCTCAAGTTTGGGGACAAATGAAATTGACAAGCGCTGATACATAGATGAAAGTACCGTCGCTGAGTTCATTTTGACACCTTGACCACTTAGCATTTAACTGCTATTCCTTGGGGGTACGGTTGCAGCATAGAGTCATAGAGTTGTACAGTATGGAAACAGACCCTTTGATCCAACTCGTCCGTGCTGACCAGATACCCAAAATTGATGTTGTCCCATTTGCCAGCAGTTGGCCTACATCTTTCTAAATCCTCCCTTTTCAAGTACCCATCTAGATGCCTTTTAAATGTTGTAATTATACCAGCCTCCACCACTTCCTCCGGCAGTTCATTTCATACACACACCAACCTCTGCATGAAAATGTTACTCCTTAGGTCTCTTTAAAAATCTTTTCCCTCTCACCTTAAACCTATGCACTCTAGTTTTGGACCCCCCTACTCTGGAAAAAAAAAGTGTCTAATTACCATATCCATGCCCCTCATGATTTTATAAACCTCTACAAGGTCATCCCTCAACCTCTGACACTTAAGGGAAAATAGCCCCAGTCAATAAAGCCTCTCCCTACAGCTCAAACCATCCAACTGTGGCAACATCCTTGTAAAGTCGGAACAAATTACTGCAGATGCTGCAATACATACTGAAGACAATAATGCTAGAGATCACAAAGGGTCAGGCAGCATCCATGGTGAAAAGGCAAGCTAACATTTCAAGTCTAGATAACTCTCGATCTGAATTAAAAAGTCATCTAGACTCCAAATATCAGCTTGCTTTCTCTTCATGGATGCTGCCTGATGCATTGTGATCTCCAGTACTTTTCGTTTTCAGTACAATGTAAATTTTTTCTGAATCTTTTCAAATTTCAGCAACATCTTTCCTATAGCAGGGAGACCCGAACTGAACACAGTATTCCAAAAGTGACCTAACCAATATCCTGTACAGCTGCAACATAACCTGCCAACTCTTATACTCAATGCATTGACCAATAAAGGCAATTGTGCCAGATGCCTTCTTTACCATTTTGTTATACCTGCAGCTCCACTTTCAAAGAACTATGAACCTGCACCTCAAGGTCTGTTTGTTCAGCAACACTTCCCAGGACCTTACCATTAAGTGTATAAACCCTGCCCTGATTTGCTTTACTAAAATGCAACACCTCATATTTATCTAAAACTCTATCTGCTCCTCCTCAGCCTGTGGCCCATCTGATCATGATCCTGTTGTAATCTGAGATAACCTTCTTCACTGTCCACTACGCCACCTCTTTTGGTGCAATCTGCAAACTTACTAGCCTTACCTCCGATAAGATGGACCTTTTTTTTGGAGCTGAAAGTAACCCACCTCTTCAAGCAGAAATCTGCATGACTCTTCCTCATGTCAATGCCAACCTAAAATGTCAACTCTGATTTGTGGCCACAGATGCGGCCAGACCTACTGAGCCTTTCCAACAATTTCTGTTTTTTTGTTTCTGATTTCCAGCATACACAGTTCTTTAGGTATTTATTCAAATGGCTTCAGATGGCTACCCTCCCTCTGGAGTGTGACTAACTTTGGTGTCAGCCTCACCCCTTCCACCATTCTGCTTCCAGCAAAATGATACCCAATGGGTTGTGGATAAGAAACCATAACACCAGCCAACAGTGTGAAATGTAAGTCTCTGTGACTTGTTAGTCCTGGTTGGGTCAGTAGGCAAGACAAAGTACATGAGCATTGTAGACACAGTATGGTAAAAGTATTGATTTTTCAAGGTGGAGGCTGACTATTAAATTCTACCCTAAAGTAAGTGTGTTTTATGTCAAACAGTGCATGGCCTGAAAACACTGTTTTATATTTGTGTACCAGTGTTTAGGATTCTTTTTCCTTCGGATATTTCCACTGTGCTGTTGATGGCAGTGATAAAAGTAAGCTTTTGATTCCAGGGTGACAGTGGCATTCCAGTTCCTGAGCCAAATATTAATTCTTTGTATGTAATCTCAGGCAGCAAGTATCACCAAATTATTCAATAACAAGGGGAGCGAGAGATGGAGCACAGCTGTACTGAAAGTTTTCAACTTCTGAGTTTACATATTTTTCTTCACTTCACTGCAATCTGAATTGGGAGTCTTAGCTGAATTTGTCCAGCTTCTTCCCTGTTGAGCATGCGCAGTCTGATCGTAGTGCCATTAATGTTACTCTATCCGAGACAGTGAATGTAGTGCGAGCAAGGTTTCAAATTCAGAAGCCTACACATAATTTCTAAAATCACACGTTCTTTCATCCCAGGAAGGGAAATCATTCTACAGGAATCTTTCACAGTGCATCATATCTCATTGTGTTAACAATGTTCGCAGTTTCTGATCTTGTATAGATTATTCAATTCTTATTGGCAGCCTCACTGTTCTTCGTGTGGAAGTAATCTTTTGAAAAACAAAACTGTCCATTCTAGTTCTTTTACTGGATACAAGGGATGCCATTCAATGTTTAGCTTTGTTTAACCAGCAATTCTGAAAGGCTAAATTTACCCTTGACTCTATATATTTTCCGCCCTAAGCCAAATGAGAACCAGTCATGTAGCCTGCTTGAAGAGAATTTGCTTTCAACGAGGGGGCCAGCAATATCTGCTGGGACTGAGAAAGTAAACAAGAAACAGGCAGATCCATTGATTGTCTGTGTGTTGACTTTGAAAAGAATCCCGAGTCAGCACAAAAGAATGAAATATTGAACGCAGAGTATCAGCCACACATTGATCTTCTAAATCTCATGCTGCCAGTGTCTTTACAGTTATGAAGCATCTACAGGGGAACATTAATCCTGCTATAGCAATTCCACAGCGCGTCAATACATGCAACAAGGTTAAGAAGTTGTGGGAACGGACAGCAAATGGACCTTGCAGAGAGACAGAGCACTGGCCTTTGTACCTTAGGTTGAATTTGTTGTGCTTCTCAATGTTAACAGCATTTAATTATTTTTCTTCTGTCTTCCCATGTTTATGAGGATGTCTGTATATAATAACTTATGGTTATCAGTAGATTTACTCAAGGTGTAATTCTTAGGATATAAAAGGAATGTCATTTAACTTGGTTTGAACTAGCAAACCAGGTTTTTGAATCAGAGATAAAAGGTACTGCAGATGCTGGAGAATCTGAGATAACAAGCATGGGGCTGGATGAACACAGCAGGTCAAGCAGCATCATAGGAGCAGGAAAACTTCACGTTTCAGGCCTAAACCCTTTTGTGTCTGCTCTAAAATTTCTAGCATTAGTTTCTTTATTGATCATTGCAGCTGGACTTTTCAGCTGCCTAGTCATCATGTTTCTTACAACAGTTCAAAGACTTAATTAGCAAATATCGTTTTCTAAAAAAGAGATGCATAGAGTAATAAAACTATGATTTAGTATCATGGTCTTGTGAGTGTTATATGTGAAAATCTCCAATTCAGAGCATTGCAAGTCTGGACACAATAACAATGAAACATCAAGGATGACTCTATTTTAGTATAATTGAGAAATCTAACAAAGGGAACATGGTCTAAATTGCTTGATGTCAATAATGTTCTGAAAGAAAAAAAGGAAAATCAGGTAGTTTTGGTTAGGCGACACCTGATTTTATGTTTAAAACACCATTGATTGAAAGTGAAAAGAAAATCTTGGGGAAGTAAGTGCCACTTCTGAGATGTTGGAAAAGAATGAACATGAGCAGAATGCAATAACTGTCCTTTAGTTTGACTGCCAGTGGTTTGGAGAGTTTGTCTCTGAATAGAGGTTTTAAATCTTCATTGTTACAACTTACACATTTGTCAGTTTTATGGAGCAGAATGTTCTTCCTCATTTGCAGTAGGAAGGGAAAATTTCTTATGAGGAGCGAAAGAGGTTGACTATGTGTAGTGCTATTGAAGAGACATTATAAAGATTTCTTCTGGTTGATCTTTTACTTACGAAAATACATCTTAAAGCTGGGTTTTTGCAAGAAATACTAAGTAGAAAAAACGTCAGAAACGCATTAAGTACTGATCAGAATTAGCCTAGTCATTGAGACGTGCAGCATGGAAATAGACCTTTGGGTCCAACACGTTTGGCCCAGCATTTGGCCCATATCCCTCTGAACCCTCCCTATTCATATACACATCTAGGTGCCTTTTAAATGTTGTAACTCTAAAGCCTAACTCCTTTCCAGATGCTAGCTGTGGCTAACTTGGCAGGACGTTCTCCTCTGAATCACAAGGTTGTGAGTACAAGTCTCACTCTATAGACTCGTGCACAAAAAGCACAGCTGACATTCCAATGCAGTATGCAGCATTCAACCAGTTTCTTGGGTGGATGTGAAAGATCCCAAGTGCTATTTTGAAGAAGAGCTGGGGAGTTATTTCTGGTGTCCTAGCCAATATGTATCCATCCATCAACATCACAAGCCAGATAACTGGTCACAATTGCATTGCTATTGGTGGGAGCTTGCTATTTGCAAATTGCCTGTGATATTTTCCACACTACATCAAGAATCGGTAGGAGGCACTGGGTGCTACAAAGGCTACAGGCCCTGACAACATTCCAGCAATAGTATTGAAGACTTGTACTCCAGGACTTAACACACTCCTAGCCACTTCCAGTAATGCTGCAACTGCGTCATCTACCAGATGATGTGCAAAATTTTCCTGTTATGGACTGTATACAAAAAGCATCTGACTGAGCCAATTATGGTCCCATTACTCTACTCTCCATCGTCAGTAAAGTGATGCAAAGAGTCATCCATGGTGCTATCAAGCAGCACTTGCTTAGTAATAACCTGCTCAGTGACACACAGTTTGTGTTCCACCAGGGTCACTCAAATCCTGCCCTCATTAGAGCCTTCATTCAAACATGGACAGAAGAGCTAAATTCCAGAGATGAGGTAAGAGTGACTGTCCTTGACATCAGGGTAATATTTGGCTGAGTGTGGCATAAAGGAGCTATAGCAATACTGAAGTCAGTATGAATCGGTGGAAATCTCTCCAATGGCTAGAGTCATACCTGCCACAAAGGAAGGTGGTTGAGGTTGACAGATGTCAGTCATCGTAGCTCCACAACATGTCTGCAGAAGTTCCTCAGGCTGGTGTCCTAGGCTGTGCCATCTTCAGCTGCTACATCAATGACTTTTCCTCTACCATATGGTCAGAAGCTGGGATGTTTACTGATGATTGTGCAATGCTCAGCACCATCCGCAACTCCTCAGATACTGAAGCAGTCCATTTCCAAGTGCTGCAAGTTCTGGAAAATATCCAAGCTTGGGATGACCAGTGATAAGTAACATTTACTTGAACCTATAATCTTCAGTCTCGATGGTAAGTGCTAAACAGAGCAACAGTATTTCGTACAAGCCTGGTGAGGTGTGAGCAATGATTTTTCTAACATAGATACTTTGTGGCTTCATTATAAGGAGTCTGGTGACTGAAGGTGACAGGGAAGTGACATTTAAGCTAAAGCAACTGAAGACACACTGAAGCTGGCATCTCCAATCCAAAGAAGCAGTGATTGACTGTTCATCTCTTCTTGGGCTTGCTCTTTCAGTGGCCTGCTGTTTCCTGGCATTATATGGTGTTTTCTCAAAAAAGATGGATGTGATGTATTACTAAACTGTAACAGTTTTCAAACCATGCAGTCGTAATCTGCCAGTTTTCATAGAAGGGATGGTAATAGTAATAGGAGAAAAGCAATACAGCTATATCTTGAGGCATCAAAACGCAAACACACGTTAGGGAATGTGGAACCGTCAATGCAACCACATTGAAGTTTGTTCTCAGGAAAGAACATTGGAAGGATGGGCAGGGCTAGAATGAAGAGGATAGCCCCTAAAAATTCGAATGGGTGCCACAATGTCAGATTGTCCACTCCAATTAAGAATGATGCAGGCAGCATACCAAATGTAGGCAGGCACTGCAAACTGCCTTATTCAGTGTCTCCATGCCCATGGTGGGTTTGGGAGGATGGTATATTAGTGAGGAGTTTGATTAGGTTAAAGCTAATCTACGTAAAGCCACCAATGTCGCATTGCCTGAAGAGGTTGCTGCACAGTCAGTGAAACACTTCCCTCCTGCTTGCAGGGCAAGTGCACACGCCCAGACAAAACGAATGCTAACCACTGCCCTGAGTATTGTGGAACTCCTTGTACAATTCACTGTGATATAGAACACAACTAAATAATGGCATAACATGGGAGAGAGTGTGCTCGAAGGTTCTGGACTCTACACTGGTGGAAGAAGTGCAAAGGTGAAGACATGATCTGTATCCACAGGAGAAGAGGCAATCCTTCAGACATATTCAGCCAAGGTGGTAGGCTGAATGTTCGAGATGGTCAATAGCCAGGATCAATCTCCACAGGCCTCGATACACTGCCACAAAAATTTTAACAATTTCACATGGGATCCTGGAAAATCCACAGCACAGGACGAGACCAATCAGCCCATTGTGACTGCAGGTTTATTAGAAAAATAAGTTAATTTAAAAATCCCACATTCCAGCCACTGGTGGAACTTGCATCAGTTCTGGTGCAGATCCAAGTTTTTTTTTCAAGTGACATGGGAGTTTCCACCTCAACCAGCAACCAGACAGTGAATTCCAAACACCCACCATTATCTGGGTGAAAATGTCTTTCCTCATGTCCCCTCTGATCTTTCAGCACTGTATCGCCAGTAAAATATTTTCCAATCCCACCTTTTCAGAGATGACACATCTCCTGCGTAGATGGAACTTGAACCTGGGGCTCCTGGCTCAGAGGTAGGGACAATACCATTGCCTCACAAGCTCCCGTCCACAGTCAATATTTTGAATCAACCTGCTCAGACATGTTGTGAGACATTTCCACCAGAACTGGGACTTAGACCCAGCCTTCTGGCTCAGAGGCAGGGACACTACCACTGCACCAGAAGAACCTCTATCCCCTGCTCCACTTGGGGAAACAGCTGCTCTAACTAATTCGATCATCATTTGTATACAAGGTATTTCTCCTATAAAGCCATAGTTGCGTTCTTGTGTGACCTCACGGGATAGAAAATCACGCTGCAGAAAATAGCCAAAGAAAATCGTATTATAGAGAAATTGCTATAGAAAATCTCTAAACTGTGCGGTAGAAAGTTTGCATTATCCAAACAGCATCCACTATTCATCAATCACGCTACAGCCAATTCGTGTTATAGGAGAAATATCTGTCCATCAATTAAGCCACCCCTCCACCTTCTCTGTTCTAAACAAAATAACCATAACCTATCCAAGCTTTCTGCATAGATGCAATTTACAATGCCTGGCAGCTTTCTTGTAAATCTCTCCTGATCTCGCTCTTTGTCCTTCCTATAACACATGAGTGTTCAAGGTCAGCTAATATATCTTCAAATGCCGTATCACACCAAATGTACAATTAGCTTTAGACACTGCACAATTCACTGCACGCTCATCACTCATTGATCAACAGTCTCTATTAATCACAACTGTTAGTCAACATTCGTGGCTTCACTTCACCTTAAGACCCTTAGGGCGGCACGGTGGCTCAGTGGTTAGCACTGCACCTCACAGCACCAGGGACCCGGGTTCGATTACTGTCTGTGTGGGTTTCCTCCAGGTGCTCCGGTTTCCTCCCACAGACCAAAGATGTGCAGGCTAGGTGGATTGGCCGTGCTAAGTTGCCCATAGTGTTCAGGGGTGTGTGGGTTATAGGGGGATGGGCCTAGGTGGGATGCTGCAAGGGTCAGAGTGGACTTGTTGGGCCGAAGGGCCTGTTTCCACACTATAGGGATTCTAATTCTAACAGTTCTCACTTACACCTCTCACTGTTTGCATTTACTGCCAACTATTCAACCCCACAGTCCTGTCACCCAATCAGATTGTGCTTCATTCACTGAAACATTTCTCTCTCCCTTGCAAGTCAAATGACACACAACCAGACTCTTGTCCTCACCTTGATAGAGGAGACAGTGTTTGCCAATGTGGGAGTGGGCATTGCTGAAGCCATTGCCCTTGACAGGGCTGAGTCCATTGAATATGTTGCATGCCTAGACCCAATCCTGCCTTCTTACATTCCAATTCTCACTCACCCCACACTTTCTTCTGTGGTAGAAGTTCCAGATGGTGTAAGTATGTATTGTTTAACTTTGTTCTACCTTGTACCTTTTTTCAGATTCTGACGAACTGCTATGTGATCTAGTGGTGGTGGAAGGGCAATATATTATGGTAGGATAAGAAGACAACAATGACGTTGAAACACTGTCAATTAAAATACCAATCACGGGCACTGGTTCAGATCTTAACACAGTGTGTAATTTAATGGATAGATAGAAGTAGGACCTACACATGCTTAGTCACCAGTAATGAAGGACCCACAGCCAGGCCACAGCACAAGGCTTGTGCAGGTGCCAGCTTACCACAGGATGAGGTCACATGAGTTCTGTAGAGGATTCAGTTTTTCTTTTACTCTTACATGGGATGTGAGCGTTGCTGGCTGGATCCGTTCCTGTCGCCTGACCATGATTGCCGTTGAGAAGGTGGTGGTGAGCTGCCTCCTTGAACACAGTAGTCCATGTGCTGTGAATGGACTGACATTGCTATTAGGAAGTGAGTTCCAGGCTATTGATTAAGCACCAGTGAAGGAATGACAACATATTTCCAAATCAGGGCAACTATTCAGCTTGGAAGGGAATTTCCAGTTGGTAGTGTACCCAAGTGTCATTATTTCTTGCTTTTCTAGATAGTGGAGGTCATGGGTTTGGAAGGAGTTGTTAGACGAGCCTTGGTGAGTTGCAGCAGTGCATCTTATGCCATACACACAACTCTTGAAGAGAGATCATGGATTCATTTGAAGAGCTATAGTACCTTATTTATTTTAAAATGAACTTTGCTGGACTAAAAAACCACTGATCACATTATATAGGTGGGCTTTACTTTTGCAAAGTTTTGGTCCGCAAAAGACCAGGAAAAAGCTTGTGTCATTCTTCTGGAATGTCAAACCCTTGTATTTTGTGGACTCCACAGATAACCAAATGACCAGGTGACAAGCTGTCTCACCCAGTCAGTTCAGTACAAAAAGGAACTATTGGAACTCATGAGATAACAATCATAGGGCTGGATGAACACAGCAGGTCAAGCAGCATCATAGGAGCAGGAAAACTTGACGTTTCGGGCCTAAACCCTTCATCAGAAATGGGGGAGGGGAAGAGGGTTCTGAAATAAATAGGGAGAGAGGGGGAGGTGGATAGAGGATGGATAGAGGAGAGGATAGGTGGAGAGGAGGCAGACAAGTTGAAGAGGCGGGGATGGAGCCAGTAAAGGTGAGTGTAGGTAGTGGGGTAGGGAGGAGATAGGTCAGTCCAGGGAAGACGGACAGGTCAAGGGGGCGGGATGATGTTAGTAGATAGGAGATGGGTGTGTGGCTTGAGGTGAGAGGAAAAACAGGTTAGGGAGGTGGAGATGAGCTGGGCTGGTTTTGGGATGCGGTTGGGGGAGGGGAGATTTTGAAGCTTGTGAAATCCACATTGATGCCATTGGGCTGCAGGGTTCCCAGGCTGAATATGATTTTCTGTTCCTGCAGCCTTCGTGTGGCATCACTGTGGCATTGCAGGAGGCCCAGGATGGACATGTCATCTGAGGAATGGGAGGGGGAGTTGAAATGGTTCGCGACTGGGAGGTGCAGTTGTTTGTTACGAACTGAGCGCAGGTGTTCTGCAAAGTGGTCCCCAAGCCTCTGCTTGGTTTCCCCGATGTAGAGGTAGCCACAACGGGAACAGGGAATGCAGTATACCAGATTGGCAGATGTGCAGGTGAACCTCTACCTGATGTGGAAAGTCTTCTTGGGGCCTGGGATTGGGGTGAGGGAGGAGGTGTGGGGGCAGGTGTAGCACTATTCCCAATTCCTTCGCCTCCGCCGCATCTGCTCCCAGGATGAGACATTCCAATCCCGCACATCTCAAATGTCCTCATTCTTCAAGGACCGCAACTTCCCCGCCACAGTGGTCGAGAACGCCCTCGACCGTGTCTCCCGCATTTCCCGGAACACATCCCTCACGCCCCGTCCCCGCAACAATAACCAATTCTGATGAAGGGTTTAGGCCCGAAACGTCAAGTTTTCCTGCTCCTATGATGCTGCTTGACCTGCTGTGTTCATCCAGCCCCATGCTTGTTATCTCTATTTTATGAATCATCCCTGGGTTTGATTGCATTAGTGTACTGTAATTTTGATTCAACCTCAAGAGAGACAATTAGGACTCAAGAGTGTTTGTTGTGGGTCATTTAAAAATTGAACTTCACAAACAGGGTTTGAGGGGAGCATGTCACAGCCTGTTTCAGAAGGGAAAAGAGATAAGAAAACTTAAGAAATTCCTCTGCTGTGGAGTGAACAGGAGAAAAAGATAAGTCATTCAACTTAGCACTCTCCCCTGTATATAGTAAACAATATATATTGCAAACAATTTGTATATCGTAAACAATGCTACCACTGAGGATTGATGAAGGGACAGAATGTTTAGATTCATAGATAACGAACTGATTAAGTGTGCTGCTTTGTCCTGGATGGTGTCATGCTACTTCAGTCCTGTTGGTGCTATGTTGATCCCAAGTATGTGGAAAGTATTCTATTACACTCCTAATTGTTCCTTGATGTTAAACAGACTTTAGAGAGTTGGGAGGTGAGTTACTCACCACGGAATTCAAAATCTCTAACCTGCCGTTGTAGCCACAGTATTTATATATCTCGTCCAGTTCAGTTACCCCCAGGATGTAGATAGTGGAGATTCAATAATGATAATGCCATTGAATGTCAAGGGCAGATAGTTAAATTCTCTCTGTTTAGAGATGGCCATTGTCTAGCATTTCTGTGGTGTAAATGTTATGTGACTGATATCCACATCTTGCTCCATTTGAACACGAACTGCTTTAGCATCCACGCGGTTGTGAATGGTACTGAACATTGTACAATCACCAGTGAACATCACAATTTCTGACCTTATGATAGAAGGAGGGTAATTGATATAATAGGTGATGATAGTTTGGCCTAGGACACAACCTGAGGAATTCCTGAAGTAATGTCCTGGAATTAAGAGATCTGACTTCCAACAGCCACAGTCATCTTCATTTGTTTTAGGTAGGAGTCCAACCAGTAGAGAGTTTTTCCCCAATTCCTGTTGACTTCAGTGATTTTCTGGGGGTCCTCGGTGCTACACTTACTTTGTAAATTGCAGCTCTTTTATCCATGCTTGGACCAAGACCGTAATGAGGTCAGGAGCATAGTGACACTCAGTTCCAGTTTGTGTATTGAACGTTTTATGCATCATTTTATCAAGAGCTTGTTGGAAACCCAAGTATACTATATCTAATGGTTCCCTTTATCTAAACCGATTGAGAAATCTTCAAAAAAAACCCTTAATTCAGCTGTTAAAATGAAAACCAGCAATAGGGCTGACTCTTAACTGCCCTCTGGGATGGCCTAGCAAGCCAATTCCAGGCTAATTGGGAATAGGCAACAAATGTTGGCTGCTCCAGTAAATTCGCACCCCATGCTGATTTTATTTTCACAGCTGCCAAACCTGACGTCACTTTTTTGAAACCATTTTAAATTTGTCTGATCATACTATAATTTTCCAAGTGCATTGTTAAATCTTATTTAATAATAGATCCAACATTTTTCCTGGATAGGCATCAGGCTAATTGGCCTCAGTTCTGTGTTTTCTCTCTCCATTATCTCTTGAATAACTGTGTCGCTGTTGGATATTGGGGTCCCTTAAAAACTGCATTTTCTTAGTGTTTACTGTATAGCATGCATTTTCATTTAACAGCTATTGCAGCAGTAATTAACAAATAAAAATTCTAGCATTGGAAAACAAAAGGGAAGAACTACTAGAAACATAGAGATCACAATACACGTTGAAGAAATGTCAACAATTTATCTGGTGCCAAATGGAACCTATAAATCGGTGCATTGTTTTTGAAAATAGGAAGGTTTTGTTATTAAAGGAATGAAAACTACCCTTCAGATGGAGGTGGGCAAAGGGATGATGGGCATCTGATGAAGCTGTTGTCCCATGGCCTCTGGCCGAAAGTGTTCAAACAATTTACTGACACAGAAGAAATAATCTGCCCTCAGAAATATGATATAACAATAAGTCCTTAGGGGCAGAGGGCAGTTCTCTTTGGGCAGTTGTCATCAAGCAGACTTTGTGGGTAGCAGTTCTTATTGGCAGGTTCCTCGAGAACGGTCTTCATCGAGCAGTCTTCATCAGGCAAATGAACCTGAAGAAGAGGAGGAATACTAAGGGAAGAGTTCCCAAGCAGCTCGGTTAGAGGGCAGGATGCTGCCCCAACCACTTTGAAAAGACCAACCCAATCTGCACCAACAGCCTCCTTGTCCTCTGGTATCAGCAAACCACCCTCCAATTGTCACAGTCATATACTTTCTTTATCAAATTAACTAATATATCATAACTAAACCTCTGCTTCTTAGCAAACTCAATAAACTATTGCAATAAAGTGTTGACTGCCTACATTAAGTAACTGTGATCATGACCACTAAAATCAACAGGGCAGACTGTAACATCATTAACGTGGGAATGTCCCATCCATTGGCGATCAAATGGGAAACCTCCATCACAACTTGGAATATTGAGTTCTGACTGGATTAACTGGGTAACTTTGGACTTTCCCTGGGATTCAGGCCTCTGAGGAATGATCCCTACCCAACAGACCAGCAGCTTATAGACTGTGCCAGTGGGAGCATTGAATGCAGCTGTTAATAAATCGCAGTAGAGGCATGCAATGGCCAAGGGATCCATTTGACTGGTAAGTGAAGGTGAGATAGTGTTGTGTGTTAATGCAGGGTGTCGAGTTGAGGGAATGATGACACCTTTCATCAGTTAACCTGTCATGTTCTGAAGTTTATTTTTAATTCCCTGGTTTTTAAACCACAAATAAAACTGGCTGCAGTTTTCACAATTATATAGGAAAAACCTTTGTTGAGCTGCTTTGATTAACAAACAAACTGGTAAAGCATCTGTTTGAGCAGTTGAATTCTGTGCTTTGTTGATTTTTCCCTCAAGTCTATTCATTATGAATATTTGGCTGAGTTTCAGAATTTAAAGTTATCTCAGTAATGGGATCTGAATTCACAGTTTATTTAACAACTTAAGGAATCTATTAAATGATTAGAAGTATGAACAGAAGGTTTTATGTTTGTTTTTATAACAGAATAACCTCCTGGAGATTTAAAAGTTTTGATATTTCTGTTAATGGTCATTTTTCACTGTCAGGTTGTATAGTGAGAGCTGTACTAGATTATAGCAATTTTTCTCTGCTTCATATGGCCCATGTGATCTATCCACGCAAATATTCAGTGAGGGAGCTTGATAGGGTACAAGCTAAACAAATGATTCCCCTCACACAGAAATCCAGAATTAAGGGGCACAGTTTCAGAACAAAGGGAATCCCATTTAAGAGCGAGATGAGGAAACATTTCTTTCCTGAGAAGGTTGTCAATCTTTGGAATTCTCCACCAGAGAGATCAGTGAAGAAAGGGTGATTGATGCATTCAAGGCTGAGTTTTACAGACTTTTGATGCTGAGGGTTATGGGGCTCATTAGGAAAGTGGAAGTGAAACTATGATACAATTTGTCATTCTTTCGTTGAATGCCACAGCAGGCTTGAGGGGCAGAGCGTGAAGGACTTACCATATGAGGAGCAGTTGTGGACTCTGGGTCTGTACTCCATAAAGTTACAGAACAAGTTACAGACCGCTGAGAGGCCTGGATAGAATGAACATGGAGAAGATATTTCCTCTAGCAGGAGAGATTAGGACCCAAGGGAACAGCTTCAGAGTGAAAAGATGACCATTTAAGACTGCGATGAGGAATTTATTCAGTCAGAGGGTGGTAAATCTGTGGAGCTCATTGCCGCTGAAGGCTGTGGAGGCCAAAGCATTAAGTGTCTTTAAGACAGAAATAGATGGGTTCTTGATTAGAAAGAGGATCAATGATTACAGGAAGAAGGCAGGGGAATGGAGTTGAGAAACACATCAGCCATTATCGAATGGCAAAGCAAACTCAATGAACCAAATGGCCTAATTCTGCTTCTATGTCTTAGGGGTCTTATAATCCCATTCTTACTCCTACTTCTGTATTTCTACCTAAAAATTAGCCTATTTAAAATGACGGTCTTAATATTCACATGAAAATATCCAATCTATGATGCTGAGATCCAAAGATCCACATCTATCAATTGGAATATTGTGCCTAATTTCAGACACTACATTTCAGAAGGAAGGTATGGTAGATGGTCCACGAGAGTGACTTCCTGGATGAGGGAGTTCTGTTATCTATATAGATTGTCATAATTAGAGTTGCTGTCCTCAGAGCAAAAAGGTTGGGAGGAGTTCAAAATTACGATGAGCCTGGACAGATTTGATAGGGAGAAATTACCCTTATTGGAATACAAGTCTGAAATAACTGGACAGGGGCTGGTGTCCTATCTCCAGTCACTCTTTATTTACTTGCGCACAATACATTGGTTGTGGCCAGCCAGCTCGGACTCACCTGATCTGAGGAGATTCTAATCTCTGGGTTATATTGGCCAGCCAGGGCTCTCCTGATTGGCTCAATCAACAACCTCATAGTCAATGAGGTCAACCTGGTTCCAATCACTGCAAAGTCAAAAACCTGAGCACTCAGATTTAATGTGATTGGTCAAAGAATCCCTAGCAAGATGAGGAAAAACAGTTTTACACAGCATGGGGTTAGTATCTGGGGTGCACTGTCTAAGAGATGATGGAGACTGCTTCAGTCATAGCTTTCAAAAAAAGAATTGGGTAATTATCTGGAGAGAAAATTTGCAGAGTTACGAGGGAAAATTGGAGTTGGATTGAATAGCTCTTAGAAACAGCTGATAGGACCAGCTGAATGGTTTCTTTCTGTGCTGTAACCGTTCTACAATTCTATTGTATTGTAAGGATCGAGATGGAATGTGTTTATATCCATAATTGTAGAATGTCTCTGGCAAGAATGTACCAGTGCAGTCACTTTTAAATTACAATGAACAAATCAATGATCCTTTTAACCAACATCTCTAAAAGTAAACTACATTTCAAATTTTTGCCACACTGCACAGTATAATAAACAACGTTAATCTTCAGCTCCTTCACAAGGCTGATTAATAATATTACAGTACACTGGGACTCTATTGGCTGCAATTACCGATTTGGTGGATTACAACTCAGCCATGTCATCACTTGTCAAGATGGCATTTCAGTAATTAATGTCTTAATTGTTTTTTTAATAGCACTGGTACCTGCCTTCAGAATAGTCGAAGCCATCAACTTCAAGTTATATTGCCCTGTTCTGCTGTGCGTAGTTAAATGCATGTGCAGAGTTCCAGTTACTCCCATCAGAATGCTGTTGACATTTTTAATGTCATAAAAAGCCACCTGTCCTTATAGTTGCTCAAGAAGACTTAAAACATTTTAAAAGTTAACTTGGCTTCTGTTTGATTACATTACAATCATTATGCAACTGAAGTGATGAGTGACGTTGATCTTTTCCATCAGTTCTATTAAATTGTATTGGCTACCTTATATTGGAGTTCTGTTACTGATGCTGCTGGAAAACAACACAGAGACTGCAATAAATCAATGCAAATTCTGCAGTATAACTAGCTCATAGAAGTATGCATGCCTGTTCCTGACAAATTAATGTAATAGAGAACCCTCAAAAGTTAAATAGTGATTATCCATGATGGACTTGTGAACACATAAACAGTGCTTCAAAACTCAATGTTGTAGAAGTTAAATGCTAGAGTAAAAAGTTATTCAAATTATGCCTGTGTGTGGAACAAACCAGATAAAATCCAATTCTTTAGAAGCCGTTGCGACATGGACTGGGCTGTTCACTTGTGTGAGAGTAACTGGGATTCTGTCAGGGGTGACTGAACTGCAATTACCGAGAAGCTAAAAGGTCATTTACTCTTTCTAATGAGTTTTCATTTAACTTTGTCACATAGACTAAAATTGCCATTGCCTGCAACTACTAGAAATTCTCAGAAATTTTGAAGGGGAGTTGTGGTAACTCAGTTTTAATCTTCACAGATTAGGTGATGCAATTGAGCTCAAAGATTGTTTCATTTACAGTTTGTATCTGCTGCAAGGTTTGTGTGCATGGAAATTCACCACCACTCTTTCTTGTGGCATATTGGTGTAATTTGCACTCCTGCTGTATTAGTAATGTGGCAATTTTTAAATGTCATGTTTATTTACTAAAATAGAATCCAATAGAGTAAGTTGTTCTAGCAGAGGACCAGTATGGCCATAGTGGGCTGAACAGCCTCTTTCTGTACTGTAACCATTCTTTCATTCTATGAAATGGTGTGCTTATTAGTGGCCAACAGAACTAGGAAACCAGGCAAATGCCACAGAGAGAAATTGATTATTAAATTTCTACAGT
This sequence comes from Ginglymostoma cirratum, assembly GCA_024137785.1. Lineage (NCBI taxonomy): Eukaryota > Metazoa > Chordata > Chondrichthyes > Orectolobiformes > Ginglymostomatidae > Ginglymostoma > Ginglymostoma cirratum. The sequence goes on from JAHRHZ010000019.1 coordinate 21,606,117, forward strand.
AAGGCTCCTCTTTTTGGCTAGGGTGCGAAGAAATCTCCAAAATGTAAATCAACACTAAAGTGTAAATTTCCTAGTACCAATTACAGTGGCAGCTTTTTATCTCATAAGATGCCAGTTTGCACATGATGGTCAACTCTGTATTAAGCACCAGGAACTCAAACTGGCACAGAAGTCTTTGCTTCAGAGGAAGACAGTGAGCTGCGAAGGTGCAGGATTCACTTCCCCCTGTTTTCTCTTCTTGACCAGCTGAGTTTTTCATTTTTTTTATTGGCTCATCCCATGCCTTTCCAAATGGTAAGCCTCTGGATATCATGCCATCAGTGATTATGTCACAGTTGTCAGCATCAATATCTGCTATCTTCGTGTATCACTTGCAGGTGTCCGTGTAGCAGAGATATGGATGCTCAGGAGGTCATGACATAGTGACCAATTCACTGTATAGAAGGTCTTTCATATATGGCTATCATCCATCTCATGATTGTAGTCAAGTCAGCACAGTTGTCATTTTCTCAGCAATGAGTATATATTTGTGGAATTAGAATGCACCCGTGAGTCATTGACCTTGTCTGTCAAAAGACACAAAGCTGGAAACTGTACAACATTTCTCCAGCCTGCCTTATGTGGTCCCAGTTCCCACCACTATTGAGAGTGTGCTTCATAGCTTAATGTTCAGTTCAAACTCAGTCAGTCTGAAATTGATACAGACTCATTCACTTTGGATATAACAGCTATAGCTTTTTCATTGTGTGTTGATATTTACTTCAAATGACAGATTGCCAGTGATAGGGGAGGCTAGATGTGTGAAGCTATCACCAACTCCAGCATCACATTGTTGATGCTTGTGAATGACTGTAATGCAACCTCCTGGACCTTGGCACTTGTTTTTCTGATGCTGATAGCAAAACCAAACACTTTGCAAGCAAGCAAGAATTTGCATATTTGCCCTTGAAAGTGTTCCTCTGTAAGGAATGTGATTATAGTGACTTTAATTGTTCATTGATTCAGAGACGTGCATCAGAATAGTGGAACACTGTTTCTTTTTCCACATGGAAATCTAAAACCAACGCTTGAATCGGGCAGAAATTTACAGGCAAATGATGGAGAGCAAGCACCTGACCACATTTTAAGGATACAATAGAAACCTTTTTATTTCAAAATAGACATAGCACTATGCAAGGTCATTCTAAAGAAATTTAGTTTTTTCTACGTTGTAACCAGAAGTACTTGCAAACTAGTTTGAAATTGCTGTTGACAGTTATTGTTACTGGATAAACCAATCCATCGGTGTGTGTCAGTTTCAGGTGACCTGACGTCTCCAGTACTATATCAATGTAAGAGTCATTTTGGACAATAGCTTGGTGTAGTCAGAAGATGTACATTTCAGTTTGAAATTATAGTTGATATTCTCTCATGTAGGCTGTCAAAAAATTGATATATGCTCAGTAAAATGGAAACTTCTAAACCGAGGAGTGTAACCATAATTGCATTAATACCCATTTATAGCAGAGAATAATACCTGACTGAGATGATGAAAATATTTACCAGAACATCTATTTTCTGTGTTAGAACTGTTGAAGCTTTATCTTTGTTCAACACATTTTGGACAAAGATAACAAGGTGTGGAGCTGGATGAAGTTTAGTGTCTAATTTGAGAGAAGGTCAATTTCAATACCATTAGGCAGGATCTGGCAAACATAACCTGAGAACAGCTACTTGCAGGGAAGTCTACATTTGGAAAGTTGGAATCTTTTAAAAGGGGTATAGTGAGAATTCAGGGCCAGCATGTTCCTCTAAGAGTGAATGACAAGGGCAGCAGGTCCAGAGAACCTAGGACATCAAGGGATATTGAGAATCTTGTAAAGAAAAAGCAGGAAGCATATGTTGGCACTGTGCATTAAAAACAGGGGGATCCTACAAAAATATAGTGAATATAGGAGGTTGTTTACAGAAGAAATGAGGAGGGCAAAAAGCGGCCACAAAATATCTTTGACGGATGGGGTCAATAAAAGCCCCAAGGTTTTTTATAAGGATATTTTGAGTAAGAGGATTACCAGGAAAAGGGTGGGACCTGTTAGAAACAAAAGAGGGAACCTATGTGCAGAGCCAGTGAACGAGCTTGAGGTCCAAAAAGAGTACTTCTCATCTGTATTCACAAAGGAGAAAGACATTGTAGCTGGGGATTTTAGTTAGGATGGTGAGGTTATAGAACACATTAAGATTAATAAGGAGGGAATATTAGATGTTTTATTGGTACACTGGTGCACAAATCCCCAGGGCCTAATGATTACCAGATGCTAAGGGAGGCAATGGGGGAGATTGCTGGGTCTCCGGCAGATATAGTTAATACTTTTCTGGCCGCAGGTGAAGTGCCAGGTGACTGGAGTATAGCTCATGTGGTTCCTTTGTACAAGAAGGGCAGCAGGGATAAGCCAAACAATTGCAGACCCGTTAGTCTGACATCAGTGGTAGGGAAATGATTCTGAAGGACAGGTATAGACAGACAGTTGATTGTAAGAATCTGTTTTCTATAGCAGATGTGTCTGAGTCCAGGGGTTAGTATTTTAAGGTGAGGAGCAAATGTTTTAGAGGAGAGCTGAGAGAGATTTTTTTAAACCCAGTGGGTGATAGAAATATGGAATGTGTTGCTTGAGAGAGTGGTGGAGGCAGGTACTCTCTCAACATCTGAGAAGCAAGTGGATGAGTACTTAAAATGCTGGGACATCATAGGCTATAGACCAAGTGTAGATAAAAGGGATTAGCTTAGTTTGGTGTTTGTTGGTCAGAATAGACATGGTGGGCTGAAGAGCCTGTTTCTATGTTGCATGATTAATTTCAAGTACTTTGCATCACCTAGTTACTGATTGATATCAATAGAAGATAGGCAATGAACTACCAGGAATTGTACAAGACATGACAGTCATGAATTCTTTATTTAATGTGTTGAAGCTGTGGGAAATACCACATGGATATGGCTTAATGATCCTTAAAATACAGGAATGGGGAAAAATGACGATAAATAGTCTCAAAAATTGAAAATTTACACAGTTGTACTGTGAAAGCACAAAAACTTCACCGTTATAAACATAAAGTCACCATAGTCCTAGAGGATCATGGGGCTGCTGTCTCATTAAAGACAGAACATTAGTGGTGATTTTAACCTGAGGGCCATCACACTTCTGCGAGGGGCGAGATTGATGAGGCAGGACTGTCATGGTAACCTCAGCTGGTGTGGAAATTGAACCCACTCATCACAAACTAGCCGTCCAGCCAACTGCATTGTTGTATAAATAACGTGTTGGACCAAAGCTACAGGACATCTACTGTACTCATATCATACACCCCATGCTATACTGCATTGGTCTACAAGAGTTTGCACAGGTTCATGAAAACAACTGACCACACACAAGTATAGTAGACATCCATGTCACAGTTGGAACACTCAGGATCTGCTGTTACAAACAGAACTGTGAATTTTAAAATGATGTGGAGGTGCCGGTGTTCGACTGGGGTGGACAAAATCAGAATTCACTCAACACCAGGTTATAGTTCAGTGTGGAGCTGTAGGAACACAGCAGGCCAGGCAACATCAGAGGAGCAGGAAAGCTGATGTTTCGGGTTGAGACCCTTCTTCAGAAGTCCCGACCCAAAAGGTCACCTTTCCTGCTCCTCTGATGCTGCCTGGCCTCCTGTGTTCATCCAGCTCCACACTGTGTTATCTTTGACTCCAGCTGCGGCAGTTCTTACTATCTGTCACCAGGTTAAAGTTCAATAAGTTTAGTTGAAATCACAAGCTTTTGGAGCTTAGCCCCTTTATCAGGTTATTCCAGTCATTTGGTTTGTCTTCAGCACCACCTAACTTTCAATTTTTTGTAATTATGTGTCACCACTTCAAAGCAGAGTAAAATATATGTCTTTTCTCTCTATTTTTTAAAAACAATGGCTGTGTTTTTGTTTGTGACTCTTACTTCAAAAGGACTGCAACGACACTGTTGTAAAGTTAAGCAGAGATTGTTTATTTCATGTAATATTAAAACACAGGAGATTGAGGGTCAGTACTACACAGACACACTCACAAACATTCAAGGTTGAAAATTGAATTGAACAGGATTAACATCAATTTATGAATAAAACAACTGAGGGATCCTGTCCATCAAAGATGGAGTTGCTTCTGAGATGGAATTTCCAAGTCCAGAGCTGGAGTCCGGAATTCCACTGCGGGGCTTGTTTGATTGACTAGCCAGTGGTTTAGGAGTTACAGAGAGTTCATTTTCTTTAAAAGAAATCTCTTCTGAGGAAAGCTGCTGAAACTTCTGCCTCACTGTTTTGGGCAAAATAAAGTTAATTACTTTCTGGGAGCACAAGTACACAATGTTGTGTACAGAAGCCAGAGGCTTTTGTTTTGTAGCTCACAT
>JAHRHZ010000019.1:21610928-21653433 GCA_024137785.1 Ginglymostoma cirratum
GCACCTTGTTATCTCTTTCAACATTGTATGGTTATAAGGTAGTTGAGGTTAGCACTGTAGGAAAGCAGTTATCGTCAAAACAAATGGTTACATCGCAGAAAATCAATTGTCTATGAAAAGTCATTAACACATCTTATAGGATAGATAAAACTTGCAACGCTACTGTGTAGGGTTTATTTTATTTGTCCTTGTGAAAGTTTATAAACTAATAGTTAGCATTTTACTCCCACGAGGGGATGTCTGTGGCATTGATTCTCCAGTTGATTTGAACTTCTGGGAAATGTAAAGTCATTGAGTCATATAGAATGTAGAGAGGCCCTTCAGCCCACTATATCTGTGCCGGTCATCAAGCACCTATCTACTTTTATTTCACTTTCTAGCACTTGGCCTGTAACTTTGCATGTCATGTACTTCAAGTGATCATCGAAATACTTAAATGTTCAGATGATTTCTGCCTTTCAGGCAGTGAGTTCTAGATTCCCAGCATTCTCTAGATGAAAATAATTCTTCCTTAAATTCCCTCTAAACATCATACCCTTTACTCTAAATCTATGCCCTGACTATTGATCTGTCTACAAAGGAGAAAAGTTTCTTCCAATTCACCATATCTGTGTCCCTCATAACTTCTTTATCTCAATTTAATCCCTTTCCTCTGGCCCCATTCAAATGTAGTCATACTCTTCTTACAGTATGGTGACCAGAAGCGCACACAGTACTTTAGCTATGGCCTAACTAAAGTCTTATACAGCTGCATCATACATTCCCTTCTCTTGTATTCAGTGCCTTGACTAATAAAGGCAAGTGTCCCATATGCCTTCTGAACCACTTTGTCCATCTGTTTTGTTGCCTTCAAGGATCTGTGGACGTGGACACCAAGGTCCCTCTGATCCTCTGTAATTCTCAAAATCCGACCATTCATTGTGTGCTCCCTTGACTTGTCCTCTCAAATGCATCACCTCACACTTTGGGATTTAGTTTATATCCAGAACTTTAACATATGCTACAAACAGCAAAAGACCCTGCACTGGACACAGGCTTCCAATTACAAAAAACAACATTCCACCAACACCTTCTGCCTCTTGCCACTGTGCCACTGTTGGATCCAATTTGCAAAATAAACCTTGACCCCTTGGACTGTTACCTTCTTGACCAGTGTCTGTTGTAAAATTTTGCTGAGAGCCAAACTGACTTCAATTGCCCTATCCTTACCCAAACATCCTGTAACCTCCTCAAAAACTTCAATCAAATCTGTTAGACATGATCTCCCCCGACCAAGTCATGCTGGCTAGGCTTGATTAATCCTTGTCTCTGGAGATCAGTGGACAAATGGAGATCAATTCTGCCCCTCATAATATTGTCTTACCAATAATGAATCATAGAATCCCTACAGTGTAGAAACAGGCCCTTTGGCCCAACAAGTCCACACTGACCCTTGCAGCATCCCACCCAGATCCATCCCCTATAACCCATACACCCCTGCACACTACAGGCAATTTAACATGGCCAATCCACCTAGCCAGCACATCTTTGGACTGGGGGAGGAAACCGGAGCACCTGGAGGAAACCCATGCAGACACGGGGAGAATGTGCAAACTTCACACAGACAGTTGCCCGAGGTTGGAATCAATTCTGGGTCCCTGCGCTGTGAGGCTGCAGTGCTAACCACTGAGCTACCGTGCTGCCCTATACTCACTGGCCTGTAGTTCACTGGTTTATCCCTACCACCCTTCACAATATATGGTACCACATTAGCTATCCTCCAGTCATCTGGAACCTTTCCTGTGACTTGATTATACATACACTGCCTCCCAAACTAACTTGGTGTTTCCTCTACATGTGTCTGTGCATCAGCCATTACTGTACCCAAATTAGTTGAAACACTCACCAACCACAGTAACAACATCCCCCTCCCTCCACCACCTCTGCAAGGATGTTGGTCCCATTGTGGTTCAGATTTGTGCAGGTCTGATCTCCCCCAAAGCAGACCAATGATCCAGGAATCGAAAGCTCTCCTCCTGTGCCAACTCTTCAGCCATGCATTCCGCTGCTCTATCTGCCAATTTTTATACCCACAAGCATGTAGAGGAATCCAAAGATTGAGGTTCTGCTTTTCAATCTGTTACCGAGCTTCTTAAATTCTTTTTGCAGGACCTTACCATTCATTGACATACTCCCTGGCCCCAGAGAGGCAACACATGACCCTGGGGATTTGCCTGCAAATGCAGAACCCCTATCTTCATCTCTCATCATTGATTTTTTTTTGGCTGACGACCGAGCCACAGTGTCACTAGGAAGGAAATTCCAGGATTTTGACTCAGCAACAGTGCAAGATCGGTGATATATTTCCAAGTCAGGATGATGAGTGGCTTGGAGGGGAACTTGCGATGGTGGTGTTCCCACGTATTTGCTGCGCTTGTCCTCCTAGGTGGAAGCAGTTGTGGGTTTGCATGGTGCTGGTTCAGGATCTTTGGTGAATTTCTGCAATGTATTTTGTAGGTAGTAAACTCTGCTGCTAGTAAGTGTGGATGGTGGAGGGAGTGGTTGCTTGTAGATATGATGCCAATCAAGCAGGCTGCTTTGTCCTGGATGGTGTGAAGCTTCTTAAGTGTTGGTAGAGCTGTACTCATCCAGGTAAGTTTTGTCACTCTGACTTGTTTTTGACACTCTAACACTCCTGACTTGTACCTTGTAGATGGACAGGCTTTGGGGAATCAGGAGGTGAATTACTCGCTGCAGGATTCTTAGTCTCTGGCCTGCTGTTTGAGCCACTGTATTTATATGGTGAGTCCAGTTTAGCTGTCAATAGTAATCCCCTTAGGATGTTAAAATAGTGGGGGATTCCGTGATAGTAGCACCATTGAATTTCTCCTACCACTTTTGGTTTTTAAACTTTTAGTTTAATCTGTTCATGACACCACTTGCACATTTTTCCGGGGATAAAGATGGGAAACCACCACAAAACTTCACACTATCTTGCCAGCCAGTCATATAATGAGGCCAATCCACAATAAAATCAGAATACATTCTTCTTTAAGACCATGAGATATGGGAACAGAATTGGCATATTTGGCACATCAAGTCTACTCTGCCATTCGATAATGGCTGATATGTTTCTCAACCCCATTCTCTTGCCTACTGTCCATAACCCTTGTTTCCCTTATCAATCAATAACCTATCTATCTCTATCGCAAATACACTCAATGGCTTGCCCTCCACAACCTTCTCTGATAATGAATTCTGCAGATTCACCACTCTCTGGCTGAAGAAATTCCCCCTCATCTCAGTTCTAAAGCATCATCCCTTCATGCTGAGGCTGTGCCCTAGCAGTCTCTCCTGCTATTGAAAACATCTTCTCCACGTATTCACCTCTGCTGTTGTTTTCTAGCTCTTCAAAATGAATGCTAACATTACATTTGCCCTCCTAACTTCCTACTGAAACTGCATGCTAATAATAAGGGGATCCTGAACTCGGAGTCCTAGGGTAATTCAGGAGGCACAGTAGAACTTTATCCCAAGGAAAAACGAACATAGTAAGGCGAGGACAAGTCAAACATGGCTAATAAAGCTGACAGTGTAAAAGCAAGAGAAAAGGTATACAATGTGGTGAGGATTAGAGGGAAGTTAGAGGATTCAGAGGCCTTTAAAAATCAACAGAGGACAATTGTAAAAGCGATGGTGGAGAAGAAGATGAAATATGAGGGTTAGTTAGTTACTAATATAAAAAGAAGACTGTAAGAGCAAAGGTAAGAGACAGGCAAGAGTGGACATTATACCACTGGAAAATGAAGCTGGAGAAGTCATAATGGGGAACAAGGAAACGACGGAGGAACTAAATAGTTATTTTACATTGGCCTTTACAGTAGAAGAACCAGTAGCATTCCAGAACTGCAAGAGAGTCAAAGGGCAGAGGTGAATGTAGTGGCAATCACTAAGGAGAAGGTGCTGGGGAAGCTAAAAGGTCTGAAGATGGATAAATTATGTGAACTGGAAGGAGTACACTCCAGGGTTTTGCTCAAGACATGGTGGGGGCATTGTTGGCGATCTTGAAGGAATCGTCAGAATCAGGGAAGGTTGCAGAGCACTGGAAAATGGCTAAGGTAACACACTGTATAAGAATGGAACAAGGGAGTCAGAAGACAGGAAACTAAAGGCTGGTTAATCAGACCTCAGTCATTGGTAGGATTTTATCGTTCATTATTAAAGGTGAGATTGAGGAGTACTTGGTAGTGCATGGTAACATAGTGCTAAATCAGAAATCAAGAGGAGATCATGCCTGACAAATCTTAGAAGCACTATGGTGTGGAAGCAGTCCATTTGGCCCCTCAAGTCCATACTGGCCCTCCAAAGACCACCCCACCCAGACCCACCCCCTGACCCCTGTTCTTTAGGGAGGTAACAAGCACGTTAGGCAAAGGAGAACCAGTGGATGTGGTCTATTTGAATTTCCAGAAAGCCTTTGACAGGGTGTCGCTCAGGAAGCTACTAAGTAAGATGAATGCTGATAGTTAAGGGCAAGGCACTGTCATTGATAGAGGATTGGCTAACTGACAGAAGGCAGAGAGTGGGGAATAAGGGGATCTTTTTCAAAATGGCAACCAGTGACTAGTGGAGTTCAACAGTGTCAGCATGGGACCACAACTATTCATGTTATACATTAACGGTCTGGACAAAAGAACTGAGGGCATTGTTGCTAAGTTTGCAGATGACACAAAGATAGCTGGAGGGATAGGTAGCATTCAGGAAATGGCAGAAAGACTTGGACATGCTAGGTGAGTGGGCAAAGAAGTGGCAGATGGAAAACAATATGTGAATGTGTGAGGTTATGCATTTGGGTGGGTAGAATAGGGGCATGGACTGCTTTCTAAACAGGGAAAGGCTTTGAAATCTGAAGCACAATCCTGCCATTGCTGTTCCACCATCTTCACTGCTAGTCTCCCCTTCCAATCAACTCTGGACAGCACCTCCCCCATGTCTTTGTAGTTACCTTTACTCAATTATAATACCGTTAAATCTGATTCCAGCTTCTCCCCCTCAACCTGCAGGGTAAATTCCATCATATTATGATCACTACCCCCTAGGGGTTCCATCACCTTAAGCTCCCTAAGTTAATTCATAGAATAGAACTGTTAACTCAGTGAGGCTCACATATATCCTTTTGGAGTTCGATATGGCATACTTCACTTATAGAATTGCTGTAAACTTCTAATTGGATGTTTAAAAAGATTAAAAGTGATATTTTGTTGACTTGGGATCACATTCAAAGATGGCTGTACATTCACACATCTATAATTTCTATACATTTCATCTCCATTCAAATGGAGATAACCCATCTGCAAAGCTAAAGCAAGAATAACTGCCTCGCAAGAATATTAGCGGGTACCATCCACTACACCATCAATAAAATGGCAGGTCAGTCAGCTAGTTACACAACTGAGTGGAACTAAATCATTTGACTCAATCACTTGGACAGGGGGACTCTGGCTATGAAAGGAGTATACTGAAATACACTGGACAAATGTGTGTCACTGGCTGTAGAATCATCAAATCCCTAAAGTGTCAAAGCAGGCCATTCAGCCCATCAAGTCCACACTGACCCTTCAAAGAGCATCCCATGCAGACCCACCCCATCACCCTGCATTTCCTATGGCTAATCCACATGGCCTGCACGCGATGGGCAATCTAGCATGACCAATCCACCTAACCTGTACATCTTTGGACTGCAGGAGGAAACACACACAGACACAGAGGGAATGTGTAAACACCACACAGATAGTTGCTAAAGGTTGGAATTGAACCTAGGTCCCTGGTACAATGTGGCAGCAGTGCTAATCACTGAGCCATCCTGCCACCCAGCTACAGAATGATAATGATGTGACAAACCAATTAGCCATTTCTTTTCTCCACAAAATTGGGCCATCAATTAACTGAGTAAGTCCTGGAATGGGATGCATTTCTCTTCCTCTGTCTCTGCAGAGAACTTGCAAGCTTGAATTCTCTCTGCCGATTTTGACTGTCCAAGTGGGCAAAGATTTTAAAATAACTCACCCTGCATAAGAATAAATCTACTGTCCAGTTACAGCCTTAAACTGCTTCATTGCCAAAAGCAATAGGGCCACCACATTTGGCCAGGAATCAGCCAAATTACCAAACTTCAAGAGCCGTAAATCCCTTTAACTTTACTGGGCTCTGAATTGCTTCATCCATATCCCATTCTATTCGTATGTGTGTGAACTTGGAGACTGTGTGTAAGGGGAAGCCAGCACTTTGAAAATTTATTTTACCAGCATGCACTAGTTTTTGTTGCACTTAACCCTATCACCTTTACTTTGTAAGATTTCAAATAAAAGCTGTCTGCTTGTGACTTTTATGTTCACCAGACATAAATTGTTAAGCACTCAAGTAGATCCTTCTCAGAAAACCTGTTGCGGTCAAATGAGGAGTGTTATAATAGGGAATCCCTTTCTCAGTTGATTCTAACAGCACTAAACTCATAATAGGCAGGTTGCTAACAAGCTGAGGAAGTGTTAACTTTCAGAGTTGAGAGTTCCTGGAAAGTGATTTTACCAACAGATGTCTTTGAACTATAGATAGATCTTTTTTAAAATGGTAAATGAATCAAGGATTATAGAGAAAAGGCAGGAAAGTGGAGTTGAGGATTGTCAGATCAGACATGATCTTATTGAATGGTTGGAACAGACTTGATGGGCTAAATTGCCTAGTTCTGCTCCCACATCTTATTGACTTATCACTGTTGGAAGAAATTTTCACTCCTTATAAAACCTTCTGATAAATCCCAGAACCAGTCATTTTATGATATACTTCATAAGGCTCCTTCTAAACTTATCGTGCACATCCGCATACTCATTGAGGTAATTTGGAGCTATTGTATTTTCCAATGGAGTTTGATACAGTTGAGTTGAAGCCTATACTTTTTGCAGTCTGTCTTAAATCCATGACCTTTCTCTGTCTCACCACCATTGTTGGGATTGCTGATTTTGAAATCGCAAACCTGATATTGTCTGTCTTTTTCTCAATACACTGCATCATTTCTTTTGCTCTTGTCCCATGAGCCTCGGTCCATTATTTAACTCTCCCAAAGAAAAGGAACGTCAAGTTCCTGGCAGAAATAAACTGGTTGTAACCTTATTTTGTCATTTGGATAATCAAACTTCTGCAACTAGGACTTTGTTTTATTTGTCTTTTGCTGCCAACTTACTCTGCTGGAAATTTTGTGTAAAATAAACTCAACCTGGTGATACTTTTAATCACATTAGTTTCTGGGTACCGTTATGAATCTGTCTGCGGCAGGTTTATGATCTTAAGAGCAATTGGTTAAGCAAGTTATGACACAGTAACCCTGCAGAACAGAATATATCTTGTCCTCCTCCACAGGCTTGTGTAATTTGTAGTATCTCAATTATATTGGATGTTATTGTATTATTTTGACTGTACCAAGAGAGTAGCCTCCTCCACAGCACATTATGACACAGTGGTGATTCATTTTTTTTCCTCCAGGACTGTTTGTGTGCACTGAATAATATTATCTGATGTATTATATATCATTTGTAAACCCTGGTAGGATACCTGCCGTAACTGAATAATTATGAGCTTTGTTCTATTACAAGGCCACAGCCACCTCATAATATTCCTTGCTACCTCCATTAAAAGTTCCTCGGTTTTCAAATTTATTAGAAGCTGACAGTAAACACAGGGAATTTTCACTCGCTCTGAACAATTGAACACAGTGTAATAAAGCAAAGACCATTTGAAAACTTATTTTGTATTTGACGTGGCAAGTTTCAGATGATATATTTAGAATTTGGAGGTGTTGGCAAATAACTCTCAGCTTTCAATTCCAGTTTCATTGTTAAACAAGAAACTGTGCTCCAGCACCAACTGGGGACCTCTGCCTGCTGCTGGTGGCAGCTTACAAGCAGCAGGTGGCACCTTCACCATGTGGGGCACTTGACAGGGTCCTTGAGGACTTGTTGCCCGTCTGATTGGGCACTCTTTGACCTTCAGAGAGCCAAGCAGCTGGTTGTGCTGGGCAGCTGTCCTCAGTCAAGAGGGCTGCATGGCACAGTGCACATGTGCCAGCAGCTTACACAGTAAACACACTGCATTGGCAGCAAGCGAAGAATTAAGGTTCAAAGTCTTAGGGAATAAGCATCAGTCAAGTCCAGTGAAACACCTGTCAGTCGGGGGTTGTGGGGAGGGGAAGGTCTTAGCACAGTCAGTCAAGGGCAGCTTCCCATGCCAGTTATTGAGCATGGTCAGACATCTAGTGTGGTGCCCCTGGTCAGGAGTCATTGGTTCTAAAGTCTTGGGAATGTTTCACAGTCAGCCCTGTGTCTTTGTAGCTGCCAGTCCAGGGGGTAGGACTAATACAGTTAGGGGCATATACAGGCACCAGCCACGAGTCTGGGCACTTCTTGGCTGGGGATGTCCAAGCTCAAGGATGTGGGCCATGGGTCAGTCCATTGGGTCCATCCACATAAACTAAGAGGGAAGAGCGATTGGAAGGGTAAAGATGTCCACTGCTGCAGAAATTACTCCAGCGAATCTATTTGTAGGGATTGGGGCCTAAAGCCTAGGTGGGGGAAGGGAGGATGGCAATTGTGAAGGAAGGGAAAATGTATTTGTTGTGGGAGTGAGGTGGGGTATGATAAAACATGGATGTGGATGGGATCATGCAGGAGGGGGGGTCATTGTACATGGTAAAAAGCACAGTGGAGGGGAGAGGACAGTGTATCACCACACCAGGCATGGTTACACCATGTAGCTGCAGATCGGGGGTTGGGGAAGGGGTAAAGGTGGGCAAGGGCAGGCCCATGTAGACAGGTTGGGTAGGGACCTGGGTAAATGTAAAGCTGAAGGGATCTCCTAGGAAGGGCTTTCAGGAAGTGGGTTTTGATGTTCAGGGGCTCACCATCCCAAAGGCTGGAAACCACTGCCTGAAGAGTACTTGCTGTCACTTTCCATTGTCTTGGAAATCTCAGCTGTTCAATGACAAAGAAATGGTAACAGTGTCAGCCCCAGAGTCAGTGGAGTAAGTGCTTGGACCTGCAAGGGAGGGGGCATGGAACCCGGGGGGCCGCGCCCCACTGAAGCCCTTCCAAGGGCAACAACATTACACACTCACCCAATCACTGAACAGGAAATCAGCTTACTGGCTCCAAACCCCTGGCGAATGTTACTCATCGGCTCTCTAAGTGCTGGAGACCTCTATCTCTAAGACATTGCTGACCCCTTCGTGCAATACCTCCCCTTCACACTGAGAGCACACAACGAGCTGCAATGTTTGACCAACAGAGTCAATGCTGCCAGTATGTCCCACAGCCATCTAAGCACCCTATTTACCAGCTTTTACATGTGGCTGTGAACTCTGAAAACAGACAGCCCTCCATGTTTCATCCGTCATGGCCATGATGATAGGCATTTTGCTAAGGCGCTCCCATTATGGGATAAATAGAGGCTTGAACAAAAAGATCTTGTCAAAATGTTGTGGAATTTATGAATGTCTGTGGTTGCAGAATCATAAAAGTTTCACCCAATGGGGAAAACGTTTCAACCCATAGGCCCTCTAGGAACAGGAATAGTCCCTCGAGCCTTTTCCACCATTCAATAAAACCATGGCTGATCTGTGGCCTAACTGCATATGCCTGCCTAGGGCCCATGTCCCTTGATACCTTTGCTTAATAAAAAATTATCTATCTCAGATTTAAATCTAACAATTGAATTAACATCAACCACCATTTGAGGAAGAGCGTTCCAACCCTTCACTACTCTTTCTGTATAGAAGTGCTTTGTAAGATGTCTCCTAAATTGCCTGGGCCTAATTCTTAAACTATGACCCCCTCGTTGTACAATCTTCAACCACTGGAATAGTTTATCTCTATTGATCCTGTCTCTTCATGTTAATATCCTGAAGTCTTTGATTAAATCACCCCTCAACATTCTGAATTCTAGAGCATAAAGGCCTAATTTGTCAAATTTCTCCTCATGACTTAACCCCTGATGTCCAGTATCATCTTTGTAAACCTGCACTGAACTCCCTCCAGGGCCAAAACATCCTTCCTGAGGTATGGTGTCCAAATCTACTCACAATACTCCTCGTGGGATCTAACTAGAGTTGTGTATAACTCCTCTGTAACATCTGTATCCCTGTGCTCCAGCCCTTTAGATATAAATGCAAGCATTCCAATGCCGCCTTGTCTTTTTTTTTGCACTTGCTCGTGGCATTTAAAGAGCTAAGCAACTGAACTCCCAAATTTCGACGGACATCCACTATATTTAACTTTGTGCCTTCTAAAGTAAATACCCTTATCTATCCTCTTTTCTCTCCAAAATGGATAACCCCACTCTTGCTTGTATTAAAGTCTGTCTGTCACAGCTTTGCCCATTCAACTAATTTATCAAAATCTTGTTGGAATTTTACGCTGTCATCAACAATCGACTACAACGCTGTCCAATTTTGTGTGGTCAGCAAATTTGGATAGTTGACTTTTGTTGCCATTATCCAAGTTGTTGATGAATGTTATGGATAATTGAGGTCCCAGCAAAGATACCTGTGGGACACCACTAGTCCCGTTATGCCTATTAGAGTATTTAACCCTTATTCCAACTCTCTGTTTCCTGCCACTTTACCCAATTTCCTAGCCATGTTACTGAGTGGCACAGTGACTCAGTGGTTAGCACTGGTACCTCACAATGCCAGCTGCCAAGTGCTCCCAGCCTTTCTACAGCTGAGCTTTCCACCAAGGTGTCAGTATCTGAGCTGCTGGGAGTGCAGGATTCAGTCTGGCCTCCGAACTGTCCTCCTCGGAGGTCTGTGATGGTGGTCCTTCCAGAGAGGCAGCTCATTTAACTGTTGAGGCTGCAGCCAGCTCACCAGTATTTGCAAGACACAAGAGAGAATGAGTCATGGCCAAGGGTTGGAATCAGTCTGCAGTGAGTGACGTTCACAGTGGGGTTTCTGAGAGAGTTGCAGTGGAACGAGGAATGCTACCTACTCAATTAGTGGGACATGAATGTCTCGGCATCCCTGCAGGTTTGGTCTAGGATTCTCTCATAGTAGGGGACAAGGAGCCTAGTGTCAGGTCCCCCCAGCACCCCCCTGGGCTCTTTCTGCCCTGTTAAGGACAGTTTCCTCTTGTAACAAGAGAAAGAGAGGGATTGAATGAGATAAAAGTGGATGGCACAATCATTAGTGCTGGCACAGTTCGAGGAAAGATGGTGAGGTGTCATGATCCAGTGAATTGGCAGCTTAAGTGGCATATGGGGTTGGTCATGGATGGTTTGGTGGGCATGGAGAATAAGAACACATGTGGGAAGGTTTTGAAAGGGGGTAGAGCATGGGCCTTGGTGGGATGTGGGTGCTGTGGCATAGATAAAGTGAGTATGAGATAACAGAGGAGAAAGCATGGCACTTACCCTGGCAGAACGGACTCAGTCATTGACTTTTCTCCTGTAGTGCTGTACATTCCTTGGAAGCTGCATTGACCCAAGTGGTGAGAACATACTAGGCCGCCAGGTCTGCTGCTGTGGCCTCCTCTGCTGGTCCTGAGAGAAGACGACAAGCCTCCTCTGTACCTTCAATAAGGACCTGCAGATCCCTGTCTGAGAATCGAGGATCCCGCTTCCCCTTCTCTAACATCTTTGCCTTTTCAGTCTGCAAGGAGGAGATGCAGCTTTCAAATGCCCAGTACTCATCAGGCTACACAGCTGCCTTTTAAAGATAATGCTGGCTCCAGGGCGGCCAGTCTTTCAGGGGATATCCACTGAGCACTGAGTTGTTCCAGGAACGGTGTGTGCTGGCATGGGATGAAAATTGGGCATAACAGATGCCGTGGATAAGGTAAGTAATTAATGATGCACATTTGCTAAGATGCTGCAGGGAAATCCACTGGGCCTTGCATTGAGAGACCCTCCACGAGTGCCAATGAAATTGACACTTAGCCAAACAAATATGGATTCAGTTCTTGATTTCTGGATGTGAACAGACTTCAGGCCTGCCACCCCAATTGAAATTCAGAAACATAAGTAGTTTGGCCTCTATGGGCAATAATTGGAGAGTGAGTGCATGAAGTAAAACAAAATATTGAGAGAGGGGAAAGAAAATAAAATGGAAAAGTACTGACAATCTCTACCAATGATCTTCTGCCTACAAAAATGTGACTGCACAATTTTGATTGTTTCTTTTGGGCTCGTAAAAGAGGGGGTGACATTGCAGGCATGTATGTTTCACTATTGGAAAGGTACTTATGCTGTTATGTAGCAGCTCAAATTTATTATGACGTGCTTAATCAGTGATTAATACACAACTGCTGCAATTTCCTGAAATGCGTGGAGAGACTGAGGAAGCAAAACCGAGGGATGTGGTGCCGCAAACCGTTCTGCAATTTGTGGAGGTTCGCAACTTGGAGAGTTTCACTTTTCAACAGATTAGTCAATGATTTACACATTAATAATGGGAACGGCATTAAACTCGTTATATTTGGCAGCGTAATTTGGACCATTATTTTCCAGTTCAGATGATCGGTCTTCTACAGATGAGTTATCTTCAACATTGTCTATTTTTGTGACTTAAGGTACAGGCTCCTGCATATCATCAATTCATCAATTCATTGAGAAATTCAACTTTTTTTTCTTGCTTGTTATGAGGCAGAAGACAAATTGAATCAACTGAAAAGCAGTTTTAATACCACAACCTTGCAATGATTCAATTTAAAAATGGACATGGGAGTACTTTTTTTTTGCTTTTTGTTGAACTATATTTTCTCCTTAAGCTCAGCATTGGCAGCCACTCCTGTTGGGGGTGCAATAAACCATAGCATGCCCATGTCTCTACATGGTCTAAATAAATAAAAGGAAGCTCTAGATGCTGAACAATGAACTGTTTTTCCATTCTTCAGCTGCACTGAGCTGAATTTGTGTTATTGTTGAGTTTCTTTACCTTGAGTGAGGACGATATGCCCCAGGCTTCAGGCTGTTAGCTTTCAGCCATTTTCAATATTGGTTGAGTGTGGGTTTCAGGGGAGAGGCTGTGGGAAAACCTTTAGCCTGCTGCCTACCTGTTTGAGGCACCATTGGTAAACCACACCTTGCCCCGTTCCACAACTCAACTTGCCAGATGGGTCAGCAAGAGAGCCAGTTCATTGCTATCTGCATGTTGAATTCCCTAACCTGTCAGTTCCATGTGACCAACTGGACATACGGTGCAGCTAATCCACTGACTTCATATTCATTTCAGCTTCTTCCTGAAAATAATTACCTTCCCTGTTCACATTAAGCACACTTGTTTCTTTTCTCATCAAAAGAGAAAAAGCAACAAAGACGCTTTGTTTGCTATGATCTGCAAATTAATATTGATCCTTGATTATGTGAGCATTCACTTTAGAAATGATAAATGCTACTGCCTCAGGTTAGCACGTTCCCTCATGGCCTCCAACTCTCTGCTGTCTGGGTGACAGTCTCAGCCACAAATTTGCCATTCACAATCCTAAACACTATTTTTCTCAGCTGCCTTGGATGGACTGGTTTCTAATTATGTAGGATGTTTGAGTGATAGGGAATCACTTGATTCATTGATCTGTATCATATTCTGTGAATGACCTTGCAGCAATGAAACCACGTAGGCAAAGACCTTCCTGATCTCTGCAGCTCCGATTTTAACCTCTACAGCTTGATGAGAGCAGCTTGCATGGTGCAGTGTTCCCTGCAATGAAAAAGGCCAGTCTTGCGATTAAGTTGTTCCCAGAAAATGATTAATGGCAGCCTTGAACATGTGTCATGCTATCTCACCAAACCTCTGATTCAAGTTTAGACTATTTGAAAAGCGGACAGCCGTTTAAGTTCAATGTTTTGATTTGCTAATGTACAATCTGCCACATCAAAGAGAAGAATGTTCATAGTAAATGGATTGCAACAGAGGTGAACTGCAATTTAAAAAAAAACACAGGCGAAGCAAATGTTTTGCCACTGGCACATGTTAATGTAATGAAACAGAGCAGGTTAATTTTGTTGAGTCCTAATGTCTTTTGAAGCATGCATGTTTGTTAATGGCTGAAAATGATTTTTCTTCTGTGGGGATGTAGAGGTGCAGCAATGGTTAAAATACATACCTAATCCTTAATGGCCTTTGCACTGGATGGTATTTTAACAGGCATGTTCTGGACAGCCAGTGGCATTCTCACATGAAGCAGATGAACACCTAAATGTTATTCACAAATCAAGGTCTGATGATATTGTTCAAGCAATACTTAGATTTTAACTCCCAGCCACTTCAGTGGTCAGAATCCCCTTGTCAGAAATACCAGGCACCAAGCAGAAACAGGCCAACAAGAAGGCCATGAGGTTAAATATGTGATTTCTATTAGGGTAAAGAGAGCAGAAACAGTCCTCTGCAACAAGGAACAAGCCATCTGTCCCCTGACCCCAAATAATTAATCACCTCCCAGTTCCAGGGACCATTCCCACTGGCTTCCAGGTATAGTTTTCTGCTGTGGTCTCCCAGCTCCCAGTGACCAGACTCCTCACATCACTGGCAAAGGGAATTCAGTGGGAGTCAGACTCACAAGCGTTAAGAAAGGTCCCCAAGGTGACATGATGCCAGGCTTCACATCAGTGAGCGAGGGTGAAGCTGTCACAGCTCCAGCTTTATGCAGTGCATGCCTCGCATTCAAATCGTGGCTGGACTTTGATCCTCAATGTAGGTCAGGAAAACTTCCATCATGGCCTGCCTGCCTCGGGCGAAAGTGCCAGCAAACATGTGGTTTTCATTCCAGGTGGAGGGGGAGGGACAGATGATAAAAGGAGTCGGGCGTGCTGTCCCCAGAAAATGTTCAGAGGCAGACATAGGGGGTGGCACAGTAAAAGGTCCCTTTTCTGTGCTTTGGGACTTTGTCCCAGTTGTAATAGGACAATCCAACAAAGAATAGCCTTCTAATCCTCTGTCCTCAAAGCCCTCACTGCTTCTTGCTTCCCATGCCTCAGCCACGCTAACTTGTACCACCTTCTTCACTCCATCTACCTCTCAAGGTATAACCTATAGGTCGGTCTATGCCCCTCAATTCATACCCATGGCCTTTCATAACCTCCACACCAAGTAACGGCACTTCCATGGCTACATGCCTGTTCACCTGCTCTACTGAGTACAGGAGCAACACATGGGATGTGTGAAGAAGTTTTTTTTGAACAAAAAGTAATTCAGTAAAATTACTACACTTTCTTGAAAAACATTTCCTTTCATTGTTAGTGTTAATTATCCAGGCCCTTAAGGTACCAATGGCATGTACTGCAAGTGCTTGAAACCTCTTTATGTTGTGTAAATAAATATTATGCAATTCACAGAATTAGTAACAAAGCAAAGGCTGTTCAATCAGGCAATATTTTCCCTGGGGTACAGCTGGTTCAACAATCTCATGGATATCTGGGCTTTTTTGGCATAGAGCTTAGCATGGAGCCACGTTGGGTGAATTAAAGGGAATTGTTTGCCAAGGAGAGTATGAAGGGCCATTTGTGTGGGTTGAAGATCACATGTTGGCATTGAGGATATGAAGGCCATGGAGGCAGATGAGGCAGCATTGCTTGTTATGAAAAGTAAGACCTTCAGAACTTACCTTTCAAAAGGTTTCCTCATTGAGGCTATGCTTCCATAACACCTTTGAGAGGCTATGAGCTTGGAGTTCTTTAATAGTTTGTGTCAAACCCTGCAATGATAGGTCCTGAGTATGCAACGCTGGCTTCTCATCCACATTGGCCCATACCCTTAATTTGCACTGGTGAAAATTGATACCCCATAAATGGGACTGGGAACACGAGAATCAGGTTTGAAAGGCTGAGAAAAAGATGGGGAGATGGAACAAGCCGTCCACTTGAACAGTTATGAACTAACTTCCTTCTCGCTCCTTTGCCAAAGGAAAAACTGGCGCCTGCAATACAATTGCTTGGTTTATTCCTATGTCTGGTTTATTGTTTTCCCCAAGCTGGATGGTCAGCTGACTATGTTGTGCAATTGACAGAATTGATCATAAAGCAAAGGCTGTTCAATCAAGCAGTGCTTTCAAAAGCAAAATGTGAAACTTCCATATTAGTTATGAATCAAACAGGAGATTCTGATCTGAGTAACTAGCTTTGATCATTTTGAGGACATTTCAGTTTCAGTTCCGAATGAGTCGATTTTATTGATGGTTTCCTGGACTTAGCTTAAACGGGCCAAGTGACCACTAATATTTTAAGTCAATGTATTTTGTTTTTCAAAAAATGCTTTCATCCATGAAAAGTACCAGGTATTAAAACCAGCTATTAGAAGTCAAAGATTAACCATTGATTTTTACCACTATGAAAACAATGTAAATGCAAATGCTTTACTTATTGGTCACACTCTGATTCAGCTAAATTACTTTTTAAACTCAATCTCTGTTTGAGATATGAAGCAAAGCAAAAATATATGAGTGGCTGAGAAACATACCAGATTCAGAGGAAAATAAAATGATGCCTGCTGAAGGAAAGCTATGTTAGAAAGTGTGAAAGAATAGAGAAAAAAAGGAGCGTAAGGAGACAATATGAGCCAGCACTCAGTGGTGCAGTTATTTTCTACACTTGCTCAAAGTCTGTTGTTCCTTGTCTTATATGATGGGGATACTGCCCTGCTTTCTGAGGCAATATACATCTTTACAGAAAAGTGTTTACATATCTGTGAAATTCCTTCCCATCTTGAAAGTAAATTCCCTCTTTGGCTTGAAAATGCTGGGCAGTGTACTGCAGGGGAAACAACGTTTATCTGATTAGGTGCAGGAGTAAGCCTTGCACCTTCTCCTGAAAGGACATCAGATGTCAAAAAAAATACATATTGAAGTTCTGTCACCTCACTTTGAAGTTCCAAAGCTTTATTACAGCTTACAATCTACTAACATTTATATAGAATGGAATTTTTTTGTTACCCTTGGGTAACTCTTCATGTGATTCTGTAGCGTTTAATCTCTCTCAGTAATACCACTGGAAATAACCATTTCATTCCATCTCAGAACACACGCTGATATTGCAGTCTCACCATGACAAGCCACCCCATCAAGATAAGCATTTCCCTGATAAGAGGGAAATTTTGATTCAAGCAGAAAATTCCGATGTGCAATTCTTATTTCTCTCATTACCAAGAAATATTGGTTCAGCATAACACTTCCTGGAAAGCTAGTTGTTACAGAGATAGTGGGAACTGCCGATGCGGGAGAATCTGAGATAACAAGGTGTAGAGCTGGATGAACACAGCAGGCCAAGCAGCATCAGAGGAGCAGGAAAGCTGATGCTTCGGGTCTAGACTGGAAGAAAGGTCTAGACCCGAAACGTCAGCTTTCCTGCTCCTTGACCTGCTGTGTTCATCCAGCTCTACAACTTGTTATCTCTGGAAAACTAACGATGTGTTTCTTGGGATCCAACACATATTGCACTCTGCAGATGCTCAGAAGCACATTAATTAAGGAAAAGCAGAAGCATGAACAGAGGTAAGAGAAGAACATGTGGTAGAGCTCATTTGGGACTTGGCATCTAGTTTCAAGAAGTAAATCGACTGAGTAATATGTAAATCATTCTTTGTGTATTCCTTTAAATCCCATTTGTATCCACTCCTGCTCACCAACCCATAACTAGGAGGGCAGATGTAGGAACTGCCAAAGTCACTGCTGAGCAGGTTTCTAGAAGGAGCAAAAATCAGCCAAGCCCAACTTGGCACAATTGCTAATTTTTCTCCAAATTCTGAAGTGGTAGGTGAGGGAGGATTTGATTTATTTATTGTAGTCACATGTACATAAGTACAGTGAAAAACTTTATTTGCGAGCAGTACAGGCAGATCATAGTAAGCAAGCACATAAAAATCAAAGAGTGGTTAAAAAGATCGACATTATTTGTAGTTAGAGAGTCTGTTCATCAGTCTAATAATGGAAGGGAAGTAGCTGTTCTTGAACCTGTTGGTGTATGTGTTCAAGCTTCTGTGTCTCCTGCCTGATGGAGGAGGTTATAGGAGAGCATAACCGGTTTGGGAGAGATCTTTGATGATATTGGCAGCCTTTCCACAACAATGGGAAGTGTAAATGGAGTCCATGGATGGGAGATTGGCTTCCATGATGGTCTGGGCTGTGCATACAACCTTCTGTAGTTTCTTATGGAGAGGAGACCTCTCACTCAACTTCGAAGAGCACAGCTAAAGCCAAGGTCTTAATTATGGGGAAAGCATAAATGCTGGCTCACACCCTAGCATTAGGTTGCCATATTGTAACCAGCACTGTCACTTTTTTATTATAATTTATGTTTTGTTTGCTGTCTGAAAAAATTATTTCTTAAATGTAAAAGCTTGCATGTTGATGAATGTCATATCTTCACATATGCAAATATTCTGGAAATCTTTATTCAAACTGTAACAGATCAGACACAAATGGGTACCAAAAATGTAAGTAAGGCAACTGAAAAAAACTCCCAGGCATACAAAGAGCAACATAGAAGCAAATTCCAAAAATGCAAGTTGAGTAAAGAAAGGGATTTTAGGACAGGTCATCAAAAGCTTGATCAAAGAAGTAGGTTTTACAGACTGACCAAAAAACACCCTTTATGCAATTTTCTGCTGGAGCAAGTAGGTCTCTGAAGGATTTGTTCAGGATTGATTACCTTTACCTACCAACTGTATGGTGTCAAAGCACATTTAAGTGTTTCTGTGCGCTATAGTATCAATGCCAGTATGGCAGATTTTTAACACTTAAATTGTTTTACATTTATTTGTAACAATGTGCAACTCAGTGTTGTGCATTGAATGAGAATGCTATCCCTTCACTTCTGGGAGTTGGATTTAATTCCCATTCAGATTGATGGAATGAACTCAGTTCTGAGTACATGTGGGGTCACGGTTCAAAATTGCCCCAAATTCAGTAAAAAATGGCAGAATATTGACACTGATGCTCATAGAGGATTGGACAGCTAATACAGAAACAGGGAGACGCTGTTGTGTTGTGTTATTAGATATTTTTATGGCAGAGCCAGCTGGTTCATTGACTAAGGGTTAAATTAAAGAGTTTCAGGTAAAGGCAGGAAAGGGGTATTGAACCATAACCACATCAGTTATGGTTTTATTATCTGGCAAATCGGGCTCATAGTACTGATGGGCTACTCCTGCTCCTAATTAAGATTGTACTTGATGATGTGCAGAGTTTAGGATTAAGGTATGTCAACAAGACTGTGTAGAGAAAGCTTAGTTTTCCTCTTAATTTCCATTACCACTAACCTTGAAGTACTTGGTGGAGTATTGACTGGAATGTTCCTTACAAACAATCCTTTCCTATCTCCTAAAAAGAATGAAGACACATTTGCTTTCCTTTGTCAGTCACCATAAAACTCAGAAAGCATAATGTTTACATTTGATGCACACACAGCAATATTATTCAAAGTTTCAGACCTGTGATTTTAATTGCACTTTATTGAGAGCTCACTAGAGACTTCTAAAGTCTGCAATGCATTAACAATTTATAAAAAAACTCACATCAGGGAACTTTACCTAACTTGATTATTTCATTATATGGTTTAAATCATTTGACTTCACTCCATGATCCTTTGAAAACCTTATTTCTCCAAGGAAGTTCAGATTGCTGCAGCCGTCTCATGCATGAGCGACAAGAATCTATTCAAAATATCCAATGACACATAAAAATGGTTACTGAAATCATTCAAGTATTGGATCAGCAACATGTACAAAAAAAATTCACACATTGCAGTTTTTGCTTTATATGTGAAAGAGTGCCTGATACTGGACTTTGGGCCCTTTCCAACAATATTTTGTGAAAATAAAAAAGTGAATGGTACTATTTATGACCTCAGGATTTCCCAAAGTGCTTTTCAACCAAAAGAGCTTTCATTTTTGAGTGTAGTAGGGCAATGTAGGAAAGATGACAGCCAAATTACACATGGCAAGATCCCACAATCAATATGAAATAACTCCACAGAGGCTAGTGTCGCGTCACAAAGTCACCCTTTATTTACATGTGTGTAGTACTTGACATTGGTCCAGCTTCCTCAGAGCTTGCTGTCAGAGTGAACAGAACCTCTGACATCCCCTCCCCCAACCGCATCCCAAAACCAGCCCAGCTCATCTCCACCTCCCTAACCTGTTTTTCCTCTCACCTATCCCCTCCTCCCACCTCAAGCCCCACCCCCATCTCCTATCTACTAACATCATCCCGCCCCCTTGACCTGTCCATCCTCCCTGGACTGACCCATCTCCTCCCTACTTCCCCCATCTACACTCACCTTTACTGGCTCCATCCCCACCTCTTCGACTTGTCTGCCTCCTCTCCACCTATCCTCTCCTCTATCCATCCTCTATCCGGCCCCCCTCTCTCCCTATTTATTTCAGAACCCTCTTCCCCTCCGCCATTTCTGATGAAGGGTCTAGGCCCGAAACGTCAAGTTTTCCTGCTCCTATGATGCTGCTTGGCCTGCTGTGTTCATCCAGCCCCACGCCTTGTTATCTCGGATTCTCCAGCATCTGCAGTACCTTTTATCTCAGAACCTCTGACACTCCTGTTTATGTCTGTCAGCCAGGGTTCCCTGATTGGACCTGGTTAACAACCCCAATCAGGGAACTCATATCATATGTGGTCTACCTGACGAATCTTGTCACAACCACTCCACAATAATGCACAGTTTTACGTTCATGTTAGCTAAGAGGTAAATATTTGGCCATGATACTGTGTAAATTCACCATCTCATTTTGGGACATTGCTGTAGGGTCTTTTACATTTACCTAAGAAAGCAGTGGTAACCTCAGTTGGTGGTCCATCCCAGACAGCATGTCTGGCAGTGCAGCATTCCCTCAGGACTGTGCTGAAGTGTCAGCCTGGATATACATGCTCAAATCTACAGAATGGGACTTGAACCCATGACCTCTGACTCAGATGCACTAACACCGTGGTACATTTAAAAGGTAGATCAAAATTGCACTTAGTCATTTTCAGTTTCTGCCTGGAAACAGGAATGATCAACCAAACACAAGAAGCACCAATGAAACTCAACAGGTCTGGCAGCATCTGTCGAAAGAGTTAACATTGAGGCTGGTATGACTCTTCTTCAGAACTGCAAGGTGTTGGGAAATAGGTTCATTTTTATACTTTTGACAGAGCAAATACTAGTTGAGTTATGCTTCTGAGTAAATAATGGAAAGATATTTCTCTTCCACCCTTACTCATAACCTCAGGGCGTATTAAACAAATACAGTAATAATTTTTTGTTATAAGTACAGTGATTCTAAAAAACACAGCCATACATCAGACAAGATCCTTTTTCACCAAGTAGAACAAGCTGAACAAATCATCTCGATTCGCACTCCCAGAATATGCACAGCCATGACAACAGCCATGTCTCCCACATGTATTTTAAATGAAAATTTATGGCGCTTCTTGAAAATCTCGTAAAAATAATAAAAAGTGGTGGCATGGATCCATTCTAAGTGATATACATTACCCAGCTCCCTTCTTTACAAACTTGATAACATTCACCCTCCGTGAGGACCCACATAAAATGAATATCCCTTTAAAACCTAACAGTCTCACCTTGTCATATAATCTCAATCATACACAGTGCAACATTTATTGATTCTTCTAAGGCAGATTTCTCAGAAGAAAAAGTCAGTTATCTATACCCTTCATATATAACCTTGATGGAAAATATGAGCACATAACAAGTATGCAGAGCAAAGAGACAAAACGAGGAACTCATAACAATTTAGTTACAGATCCAATTGCTCCATTAAAATACTCTAATGGGAAATTTAAAGGATATTAACACACCATGCATTCATGGGACCTATTATTTAAAAATAGAAATTGAAATCAGAGGAGGCAATACATCCCCTTCTATTTAATCTGATCATGGCTGACCTGTGTCTCAGCTCCAATTTTCTGCTTTGGGTCCATAACACTTGACACCCATGCCTGACATCAATCTATCAATCCCAGTTTTGAAATTTACAATTGACCTAACTTCAGCTTTTTGTTGGAAGAGGAGTCTAGATTTTCCACTACCCCTTGTCAGGAAAGAAAGCTTCTTGACATAACTTCTCAACAGTCTAACTCTAATTTTAAAAAAAGTCCCCATTGTTCTGGTCTTTCCTTCCAGACATAATATCTTTTGTTTCCATCTTTCTCTACCCTACCAAATTCATTAATCATCATAAATACCTCAATTATGTCACCCATTAATTGTCTCTACTCAAGGAAGTACAAGGCTACTCATTGTAATCTGTTCTCATATTGTGATCCTTAAATATAATTCCAATGAACATGTGCTGCACCCCCTCAAAGTCCAAAACATTCTACCTGAGGAACGGTGGCCAGAACTAAGCACAACATCCCAGATGTGTCCAACCAAGACTTTGTGCAATTGTGCCTTGACTTCCACCCATTTGTATTTCAACTCCCTAGCAAGGAAGGCCAATATTCCTTTAGCCTTTTGTAAGAATAGAATGGAATACTGGAATGTTTTCATGGTCATAGAAATGTGGCAATGTAAGTAGGTCAAAAGTAGGTAAATTTAAGTGACTCAAAATTGTTCTGCGTTATTCAACACAATTGTGACTGATCAAGTCTTCAACAGAACTTACCCACCTATTTTCCATATAACTTGCTTATTTGTAAAGTTGTTATAGTCTGACTCTTGAAGATTTCAATAACTCAACATTTACAGCTGCCCTGGATGTAAGCTTCGGATTTCTGTATGTTCTGTGTGTTCCTTCGTTAAATGTTTGATCTATTACTTTAATTTGAGGCCAATGTGGAAAAGAAGGGGCAGCTGTAGCTTCACTCCAAGAAAAAGAACTTGTCAAGTACAAAGCCAGTACTGGAAGCAGCCCTAGGGGCTAAATTGTGACCCCAGTTTTCTAGGTACAACATAGAAAAAAACAACTTACAAGTTCAAGGTGTGCATTATTACTTCCAATGATAAATGAACAGGTAGCAAACTTGCTAAATATATTTACAGGCAGATATTTAATATCAGCTGTCAGAATGTAGAGCAGCAGGTTGATGACAAGAATTGGGAGAAATGCTGATTAGAACCCACTGGTGCCCTTTTCAAACTCCACATTCCAGTCAACTTCCTATCTTAACCATACACAGTTAAACATGACATTAAATGGGATAATAAAACCCCTGCCAATACAATTTGATGTAGTACAATTTTGAGAGCTCCACAAAGCATTTATAATAAAGATCTGGAATAAAACAGACTATTTGCTCTGCCTGTTTCTGTTATTATAGTTGGTGGATAGTCACATTATGAATGATTGGCTGAGTTCCAAGAATGGTTAATGAACTTAGTTCAGCTGGAATCTGTTTAAATATTTGCATAAGCGAGTGTTAGTTTTTTTTGATTGACAGTTTTACAAGGTTCTAATAAGTTATTTGTTATTTGATGTGATTTTTAAATTGAATGTTTGCTTATGCAGACAAGATAAGATGTATTAAATGGATTAAAACTTTAATAATGAATACTATAAGCTATCGTGTTATTAGACAGTTTTCCAAGGTTATCAGGTAAGTTGTTTGCAGAGGACATTTGCAATTACTCTTTGCTTACTATGTCAGTTTCACAACCATTTCAAAAACTTCCCAGACTTGCCAATGGCCCTTAGTGAAAATTGTCAGAATGACATTGGAGAATACATTGGATATAGAAGGGAATCAGGTGAATGGAAGAAGTATGGGCAGAGCATTAGGAATGGAGGGAGCACAGCAGTTATGATGAGAGTATGGAGACTTTCAAGGGCATAGAGGGGAAATGAATATCCCTAATTTGAACAGGACCAAAGTGCCAGTAAAGGGTAGTAGGCTTCCCTACCTGCTGTCCTCCCTTTTCACATATCTCAGTAACTGTCTCGGGTCTGCCTTGAGGTGTGGAAGGCTTGACTCCAGCCTGTATCTGAAAACCAGGCACCAGAATACCAGGTGAGTAGAATGATTTTTGAAAATTGGAACATCAATGTCAAAAAATT
This sequence comes from Ginglymostoma cirratum, assembly GCA_024137785.1. NCBI lineage: Eukaryota > Metazoa > Chordata > Chondrichthyes > Orectolobiformes > Ginglymostomatidae > Ginglymostoma > Ginglymostoma cirratum. Next base: position 21,634,954 of record JAHRHZ010000019.1, read on the forward strand.
GCTCCACTTGCAGTTTCTGAAGTAAAGGTGAAAATCTAACCCATTTCTTTCTTTCTGACAACACAAGAACAAACAAAAAAAAACTACAAAATGATTTCCAATTTTATCAATATATTCATCAAAAATTAACCTAATCACCCATCTGCGTGCCTCTAGTGCTTGTGATCCATGTTCCTTTGATTTTTCTGGGCTGTTTCCCCAGTGGGTGAAGATGAGTGCTGGAGGACTTCTCACCTTCAGTAGGGAGGCCAGGGAAGGAAAGAATAAGCCTTGTGCACTCACAGTTTCTGCAACTTGTGAGACAGAAGGATTTGTGGCATCAGGATGATGTAGGAAGAGAGGATGAGGACCAGGTGAACAAATACTATCATCATCATTCCCTTTTGAAGGGCCGAATGACCTACTCCTGCACCTATTTTCTATGTTTCATGGTCATTAAAATGTGCCGAGGCGCTCTTACTGTCTCCTGCTGTGTGCCACTTCCTCCTGTAGGAAAGATGGAACTTTGTCAGAGAATGTTCTGTTTGGTTGATATTGTTATTGAAGAAGTGCTCACTTTTAGTTGTTAGTGCAAGATTTGTAACAGTGTTGAGTGCATGAGCATGAGTAAAAGGATGTGAATTGAAGGCTGAGTGCTGATTGGTAGAGATTGTTGATAACTGGATGATCAGGCTATAGTGAATTGACCACTGAATAAAGCTCGTGGTTCCTTTGGGAAGAAATACCATATGAAGATGAACGGTCTCAACTTGACACCTTGTGTCAGATAAAAACAGGAAATGCTGGGAATACTCTGTGGGAAGAGGCAGTTAATATTTTAGATCATCTCCCCATCCCCGCTCCAACTGCCACCACAGCCTGTGCACATACAGGATATCACTCCTCCTCACCCAGTACATCAAGACCTCCACTGCATTGTTTGAAAAAATCATTGCTCTAAGGTCATAAGACATCAAAATCCAAGTAGGCCGTTCAGCCAATCAAGTTTTGCTCTGCCTTTCAGTGAGATCATGGGTGATCTGATAATCCTCAACTCTATTTTCCTGTCTACTCCGCATAACCCTTGATTCCTTTACTGATTAAAAATCTGTCTATCTCAACTTTGAATATACTCAATGACCCAATCGCTACAACCCCCTGCAGCAAAGATCCATTATATTCTGAGAAAAGAAATTCCTCCTCATCTCTGCCCTAACTGGGTCAATCATCACTCTGAGATTATACCCTCTGCTCCTAGACTGTCCCACAAGGGGGGATATCCACTCTGTGTGTTCCCTGGTCTTTAATGTATTGTTGCATATTCAGTCATTCTTTAATCATTTACAGCATAGTTTCAGATCACCAAGGATTCCCAACATTTCCCTGCAGCCTTTAAGTGTTGCAGGCTACCTTAAGGTAATGAATAACATGCAATATTCAGTCTCCTTCAGATACATGCAGCCACTGAGCAGTACAGGTAGCATTGGCTATACTCAGCAACTGTTAAAAATTATGAGCAGCAGCAAATTATTGTGTCTACAATGTACTGGTGCAAGTTAAATGCTGACAGCAATCCCAAACCTGTTTGGGAGGCTAGCCAATCCCAGTCACAAGGGAAAAACCAAAAGAACTCTGGATGCTGGAAATCAGAAACAAAACCTGGAAAAACTCAACAGGTCTGGCAGAAGAGTCACCAGTCCAGAACAGTCAATACTGCTGAAGGGTTACTAGACCTGAAACCTTAATTATGCTTTCTTTCCACAGGTGCTGCCAGATCTAATGCGTTTTTCCAACAATTTCTCTTTTTGTTCCAGCAACAAAAGATGCTGTAAGAATAAAGATAGATAACATAACTTCTAAGTACACGGAATGACATGATAACATGGAGTGTACTGCCACAAGAGGGTTTTAAAGCAGAAACTATCAATAGATTATTTTAAATGACCATAAGAAACAGGGACAGAATCAGGCATTATGGCCCATTGAGTCAGCTCCACCATTCAAACATGACTGATATATTTCTCAACCCCATTCTCCTGCCTTCTCCCTGTAACCTTTGATCCCCTTACTAATCAAGAACCTTTCAATTGGTGTCTTATATACACTCAATGATTTGGCCTCCATAGCCTTCTGTGATGATGAGCTCCACAGATTCACCACCCACTGGCTGAAAAAATTCCTCCTCATCTCAGTTCTAAAGGGTCATTCCTTCACCCTCAGGCCCTTGGGTCCCTGTCTAATAACTTGAAAGGTAAAGGAAAAATATGAATGGTTGCAAGGATATGGGATTGGAGTAAATAGCTATAGTTGGGAAGCTAGCACTAAAAAGACTATGATGGACTTAAAGTGTTTTAATTTCGATAATTCTATCTGACGTCAATAGAAGACTAATTACTAGTGCTGAGAGAAGATTGCCTGTAAATTAACAGCCACATATAAATCCTCTGTGTAATAGAAGTTAGTTAAATATAGATTTTATTGCCTAGTTAGATAAATGTAGATTTTATTGTCTATCTTTTAGTTTCCTGAGAAAATGTCCTTTTTTTTTTCAAATGAGACAGTTGTGGTAGCTGCTAGTCTCATCCTGAATGAAGGAGCTGTTGGTCATCTCCTAGGTTAGATTGGGAAATAGAGGCATAAAAATAATGGCATTGAATGAGATATTAAACCGGTTTCTTTCAAATAGATGCAAAAGAGCCAGTATTCTTAGAGCAGTGGGGAGTTCTAGCAATGTCTAACTGCATCACTACAACAGGTCAGTTTAACTCTCGCAACTGGATGGGCTTTAAGCAATATCAAATCTGGACCAATATTGTACGATTAATTGTGGGAAATGGTGACATTGCAACATTTTAAGAAATCCTTCATTTATGATAGAAGAATTGAAATATCATGAAGTTTCTTCCTTCTTTCTCTCATTCAGTCAGTCCAAGATACTCTTGTTATTCTCCGCGGAACTATTTATTTATTTTTCAGTAGGGTTGATCAAAGTGGTTTTCTGTCTTAAGTTGAACCCACACAAGAATTAAGTTCCTAGCAGCTGCTGAAGTCATGGTTTGCACCCTTCCATGCTTGTAAGAACATCTGGATTATGAGGTGGAGGAGCAGAAACCCATTCAGTCCCTGGAGCCTGCTTCACCATTCAATAACGTCATGGCTGATCTGATTGTTGTCGTATGTGCTACGATACCAAACACTATCAGCTAATGTTTTGGACAGATGGCTGCTATCAATCTGAATTTCCACTTTTCTTTTTGAGTCTGAAAGCCTATCTGTTAATAGTCATAGAAGATGAACCACCAGTAATTCTTAATGAGAAGAAACACTTGTTTCAACAAGATGTAGTTTATTGCAGGATAGTAATAAGTACACGTTTTATAGTCCTAGTTATTGTGTCTAACTAGTCAAGCGGGAGACAAGGATGACACCTCTGTCTCCATTGAGAACTCAAGTGTGATTCATCATTTTCTCCACTTGAGACTCTGTGACATCATCAGATCAGGGAAAACTTAATGCAGACTTCAATAATAACCCTTTCAGAACCATTACCTTGTAAAGCAATTCTGGCTTTAACTCCATTTTCTTACCTGTCTCCCATAACACTTCACCTCCTTTTCAATCAACAATTTGTCTAATTCAGCCCCAAATTTATTCAATGCCCAGCCTCTACAGTACTCTGTAAAAGAGAATTCCAAACGCTAATGACTGTCTGAGAGAAAAAAAAATCCTCTTCACTGGCAACCTAAGTGGGAGATCCCTACTTTTGAAATTTTGCCCCCAGGTTTAATATGCCTCTACAAGAGGAAATAGTTTCTCAGTGTGTACCCTTACAGCTGAACAAGCTTGATCTTTAGGACATGTACCTTAAGCAGTGTCAGGCGTCACTGATGTGCATTTGTGAGGAGAAAGTTAACATGGATAGCACGGATAGGGAGGCAGTCACACCACAGATTAGTTGTGTAAAGGCAGAAAGGGACTAGGTGTTACCAGGCAGTCTGAGAAAATCCCTGGATCCCCTGTATTGTGCTTGCCGATCAGTATTCCATTTGGAAACTAATGAAAACAGTGGTTGCTCAGGGAAGTGCTATCAAAGACAAGCCCATGGCACTGAGGGTGTCTCATCTTGTTCCTTTTATGAGTGGGAACAGCACCTCCTTACCTACTCTATCTAGCCTTCTTTTAACCTATTCACTTAGCCTACTTTAGCCAACTCCCTTGTTATACCCAAATAATTGCCATTATGGGATTCAAACTAAAGACATTGGTTATGATTCATATTCATTACTTTCAAATTAAACATCAAACTCAATCATATTATGATCACTCATCCTAGAGGATCCTCTACTACAATACTGATTAAACCCTATCTCATTGCACATCATCAAGTGAAAAACAATCTGGTCCCACTTAGGCTCCAGAACATATTTTTCTGAGAAACTGTTCCCAGTACAGTCTAAAATTGTTCAAAGAAACTGGTATAAATGTAGTCTATGAACTCATCCTCTGACAACCTTTACTGGCCTGGGTCGAGTCCCCAGCCATGTACTCAGATCCTGTGTGGACCAGCTGATGGGGGTATTCACAGATATCTTTAACCTCTCCTTACTACAATCCGATGTCCCCACCTGCTTCAAGAAGACCACCATCATCCCAGTGCCGAAGAAAAATCATGCAATATACTTCAATGACAAGCACCTGGTGGCCCTGACCTCCATTATTATGAAGTGCTTCAAGAGGTTAGTCATAGCTCACATCACCTCCAGCGTACCACATTGCCTTGATCCTTTGCAATTCTCCTACTGACACAGCAGGTCCATGACAGACACCACCTCCCTGGCCCTATACTCATCCCTGGAAAACCTGGATAACAAGGATACCCACAACAGGCTCCTACTTATTGACTACAGTTCCACCTTCAACACCATAATTACAAACAAACTCCGAGCATTAGGTCTCAACTCACCCCTCTGTAATTGGATCCTCAACTTCCTGACCCATAGACCTCAATGAGTAAGAATAGACCACAACACCTCCTCCACAATGATCCTCAACACTGGTGCCCCACAAGACTGCGTACTCAGTCCCCTAATATACCCCTTATACACGATTGTGTAGCTAAATTCCACTCTAACTCCATTTACAAATTTGCTGATGACTCTACTGTTGAGGATCAGATCTCAAACAACAACGAGACAGAACACAGGAAAGAAATTAAGTGCTCAGTGGCATGGCGTAAAGGCAACAAGCTCCCCAACAATGTCAGCAAAACAAAGGAGCTGGTCATTGACTTCAGGATGCAGAGTGGAGGGGTTGCTGAGGTGGAAATGGTAAACTGATTAATGCCTGTGCTTTAAACCCAAAACATTAGTTTCCAGCCCTCACTCACACGAAAGACAGACAGACAAACAATCACAGTTAAGGAAAAAAAAAGAAGAAAATAACAAAGTTGGCTGGATTATTTAAATGACTTTCAGACGCATTGTTTCACAGGTATAAATGTGGACTCCCTGGCTGTTTTTCAGAAATGCTGATTAGGATTCACCCAAGCAAAGGCAGCAATACTTCTAACTCAGTTCCTGACTGTTTGGCATATCAGATTGGGAAGGGCACTTTCAAATCTTCATGCAGTTTCAGCAGCAGTCCAGAACAAAATCTTAGAAAATATAGCTAAAAAAACCCCTTTATTTCTGGTTCTGTCTTGATAGACTGATTGACTTCTCCTGAGGCCTCGATTACCATTCAACAACTGCCATCAGCTTGATCAAATGGTCTCTTCCATACTTGCTGGAATCAATTCCTAGGTATTGACCTCATTAGTAGCCAACTTCTGCCATCTGTTTAAATATGATACTGTTTCTGGCATCTCCTGTATCAGTTAAAAGCTACTTAAGAAAGGGTAAGCCTGCAAATAGCTTCCAGGGTCAGCCTCACGAGCAAATAAACCTTTTTTTGTCTGCTTTCTTTTTCCTTTTTCCAAAAGTCCACCAATCATTCCCAACTCATTGTACAAAATTAAGAATCAAAATTGATAGAATAAAACTAAAATTAAAAAATCAGCAAGGGTTTTAACACTATTCAGGTGTATCTATCCTTAAATAAGCAAACCAGTACTGTCATCAGTGCTCCTCATGTGTCATCACCAATACTCTGTAAGTCGGAAGTATAACCTTTGTATTTTCATGTTCATTTCATTTCACAATAACCAATAACATTCTATTATCATTCCTAATTACACGTTGTACTTACTTACCAAACATTTGTGTATCAGTCACAAGAGGACCTGGGTCCCTCTGTATCTCAGAGCTCTTTAATCTCTCTCCAGTCAGGTAAAGGCTTTTTTAAATTCTTCCTGGCAAAATGGACAATTTCACATTTTCCCACATTATACTCCATTTGTCATATCTTTGCCCACCCTTTTATATTTCTGATATCCCTTTGTACCTTCCCAATGTCCTCTCAACCTACTTTCCTACATGTCGCTATGACAGGAAATTTAACAACTATAACTTTGGCCTCTTCATCCAAGTCATATGTATATAAATTGTAAGAAAATTGAAACCCCCAGCATTGAGCCCTGCTGTCTGTTCCCTGTTAGCTTTCTAGTTTTCTGACCACTCCAGTATGCTATTACCTCCACCATTTTCAGTAACAGCCTTCGCATTGTGCTTCAATATCCTAGTTCTAGGAATATAAAAACTCACCCTTTTATTCTACATCTGTAAGATTCATATCATTTGTACAGTATAAACCTTATGAAACAGTCTAATGTGAGAGACTGCACTGAAATATCAACAAAGTCACCTTTCTCGAAAAGGCAAGTACATTTCCCTTGAGTTCCATGTACTTAAGCACTGATAACCATCTGTGAGAGCTTTCTAATTAAGACTTAATTGAACAGAACTGGTCTACAAAGGTGTTGCACAGGAAAAGAGAGAGAATTAGAGGTGAAGCGCTCTCCAAAGAGGCAGCAATTTATTCACAGCTTGGCCTCATAAACTGCAACGAAATTGATGATGACTTAGTCTGTTTTTGGTGGTATTTTTGATGGAAGAAGTATGTTGGCCATTATTCAAATAGTGCAGCAGTATCTTTAGTATAGACCTTATGCCACTGAAACAGTTTAATGGTTTAGCAAAATGACTGCCGCTGATTACACTGTTGTAGCACATGAAATTCAGTGCAGTAATGATGCCTTTCAGTCCTGTTTCTAGCCCAGTTTTTTTTTCTGTCCCAAACGAGGATCAGTTTTATTTATTTGCTTTGACCTGCATGAAAATCTTCACTGTTCCCATTTTGTCCTCAATTCACCGCTAAGCAACAATACAATTTTCCAATTTAAACACTTTTCCAAAGTTTTCAGGCATGAAATCCTCACTCATTGGATATGGCACTGCAGAAGCTGACCATCCTTTGGCTGGTACATAGTCAGCTGTTTGGGCTGTGATCTGTGTGGTGCCCCATGTGGGCACTCACACTTTGTGCACTGGAAACAAATGGAGTAGTGCAGTCCTGGGTCACTTTACCAATAATGTGTTGTTATCTTTTCTCAGGGCTATTGTGGCTGGGCAGGCGGAAGCCTTCATGCATCTGTAAGCAGAAGTTGGGAAAGGGGTAATTTCGGTTATGGAAGTGGAGTTGGGTGAATAGAGACACCATCTGTGTGTTTTACTGTGTAAGGCTCCATGATGCTAAAGCTGCCTCCTCCATAGAGCTCAACAGATGTGTGAGCTTATATTTCCTGCTCTGCTCCCCTCAATCAAATGTCACCTTGTCCTTTAAGAGAGAGGGAAGGAAGTCAGTGACTGGGGAGCACTGTGTCTGGATGATGTGCCTGGCATATTTGAATACCTGGAGTATGTGGAGGCTGTGGGAAATATTGGACAGCGTTGGTGGATGTGTGAGGGTGAGTTGGAGTAGCCACATATAAGGCATGAGTCCTAAGTGCCCACCAGTGTTAATGGCAGCATGATGACAATACGGGACTTTTGGAACAGTTCTGAAGAACATTGCTTTCTCTCCACAGGGGCTGCCAAACCTGCAGAGTTTCTTCAGCAATTTCTGTTTTTGTTACAAAACGTTACATTCTGGATACAATTTTGGACCAAGAGTCAAAATCCCAAATAATAGTCTTGCTGCTCTTTTCTGGCCACATTGTTATTTTAACACTTCAGTTCTATTGAGTTGTTCAGGTGCCTGCCAGACTAAGGCTGCACGGTCACGACTAAATGTCAATTTAGATCTTTTGATGTCATTCAAATCCCAAAACAGTTTGAACTGCTGTGTGAGCAAACCCTCTACTGTTTGATAAGTCTGAGATCCAAACAGGCGAGTACCTGTCAAGTAAGTTTAAAGCTTCTTTCAATGGGGCACGAAAAGATGATTTGGACATGTATAGCCCTGAGCGTTCCCTCCTTTTCAACCTTGTTAAACCTATATAAAATCGTCAGAACATAACTAACTGGTGGTCACTGGGCTACACGTTCTTCACAACATGTAAACCTCAGGATGCTCATTTCAGTCAGAGGAAGTGTTAATGAAAACAGGCCATGAAATGATGCAGGGATAATTTTTCTGCAGATATTTCCAATAAACCCGTCGAGTAACTCACAATATATTGAACATGTTACTTAGAAGTCCATGTTTATTTTGAACAGTGCACAATACAACAATTCAGTAATTCTCACTGTCCAGGGAATGTACTAACTAGGTCTGAAATCGATTCGATCAGAATGAGTGGGTGTATAATTCTAGGAAGTACTCATGAGTCAAGACAACTTGGCTGACTCAGGCTTATAAAATATACAAAACTGTCTATATGAAATAAGTGAACACCATTCAAGTTGACCTCAAATGATTGCTTGGTGTGAGTAACTCACAGGAGACAAACACCAGGTGTGTAGAAATGTTTTGACTCACAAAAACCTGATGAATTATCTCAGTCTGGAGGGTGCTCTAATCTTATTTATATTCAGAATAAAAGATGGCTAGAAGCTTTTTTATATGTTTGCAGCCCACGGTAGGGGCTCAGATGACGTACAAAATCTGAGTGGAATGCTATAACCCCAAGCACATTACAAAGCATTGATTATATCTTAATGATATGCTTACAGTTTTACATGGATGCCCTCATCAGGTCTTTTCCTTTGGAATTTCACTTTTGAAATTTGTATTGTCTCTTAGCATTTGGAACTTGTATGCCTGGGTTCCTGGTGATGAGAATAAGATAGAATTATTCTTTTCCTTTTCAGTAAACAATTCAGAACTAATGGTGATGCATTCTACCCCCTATCTTCCCTTACCTCTAGGTAGCGTTTTATATGGCTGGCTATGTTGTCCTTCTTCATTTCCTTACCTCCACTCTACATTTTAAAGGGACTACCTTCATGTGGTTTTAATCTATGCCAAGCAAATTTTTGGCACCCACCATCAACTCCATTCTTATCCATTGATCCCATCTTCATGTCAGCTGCAGATTTATTCTGAATCCATGTGAAGAGTTGGTGTTCTTTTTGACCTTGTGAACGTACCTTGAATATGTTAGAATTGATCCTTCTCTGCACCTTCCCTGTAGCTGTAACATTACATTCTTCATTCTGTTCTATTACTCTGATGTACTTAAGTAAGGTATTTTGTCTGGATAGCAGGCAAAACAATACTTTTCACTATCTCGATATATGTGACAATAATAGGTCAAATCACATAATTAGAAGATCCTGCACCTCTAAACTAGATGCTTCAGGTTCGAGTCCCGCTCCAGGACTGATTGGCCATGGAATGAGCATTCATAACATGGTTCAACACTTGATAATCAGCTTGCTAATTCTTCCAACATTTCCTCAAATATGTACAAGAAGATACAAAACAAGCGAGTAATTCTTCACATTCTAGCCTTCAACCCAAACCATTTACTTTCGCTTTGTGTGAAATTCCAAGATGTGTCTCCTCATAGCCTTTAGGGAAATCCTTATTAGGGAGAGAAAGATCAGTTGGTGCTTGCTTCTCTTCATCATCGAGCCACTCCTCTTGCAAGTAACTGAATGAATGTCCGAGGAGGACAGTGTTGTTCCTAGCCTTTAATTCTCTCATAAGGGTCACAATGAAGGCTTGTACTTCAGTAATCTTGACTTGAGCAAGGTACTGGAGAATATCCATCAATTACTCCAGATGTATTTGGATAGTCCACCTGGCATCTACCTATGCACCAGAAAAGCCAATGGCAGAAACAGCCCTGTTGATTTTGCAAAGTCCTCCTTACTAATAGCTGATGGCCAGTGCCAAAATTGGGAGAGCTGTCTCTCAGACTAGCCAAGAAACAGCCTGACATAGTCATACTCATGGATTTATACCTTACAGAAACTATCCCAGACATTACCATCACCGTCCCTGGATATGTCCTATACCACCAACAGGACAGACCAAGCAGAAGTGGTGGCACAGTAGTATATAGTCAGGAGGGAATTTCCCTGGGAGCCCTCAACATTGACTCTGGACCCCATGAAGTCTCATGGCTTCAAGTCAAACATGCACAAGGAAACCTCCTACTGATTACCACTCACCGTCCTCATTTCGCTGATGAATCAGCACTCCTCCACGTTGAGCAACACTTGGAGGAAGCACTGAGGATGGCAAGGGCACAAAACGTATGCTGGGTGGGGGATTACAATGTCCACCAACAGCAGTGGCTCAGCAGTAGTGCTACTGATCGACAGGTCGGGTCCTAAAGAACTTTGATGCTGGACTGGGTCTGCAGTAGGTTGTGAGGGAACCAACAAGGGGGAAAACATACTTGACCTTATCCTTACCAATCTGCTGATTCATCTGTTCATGATAGTATTGTAAGAATGACTGTCACCCAGTCTTTGTGGAGACGAGGTCCTACCTTCGCATTGACAATATCCTTTGTTGTGTTCTGTCGCACTATCACCATGCTAAATGGGACAGACTTTGAACAGACCTAGCAACTCAAGATTGGGCATCCATGAAGCACTGTGGGCTATCAACAGCAGCAGAATTATACTCCATCACAATCTGCAACTTCATGGCCTGGCATATCCCCCACTCTATTGTTACCATCAAGCCAGGCGATCAACCCTGGTTAAATGGAGAGTGCAAGAGGGCACCTAAAGGATGTCAAGCTAGTGAAGCTACCAAACAGGACTACTTGCATCTCAAATAGCATAAGCAGCAAGTGATAGATAGAGCTAAGCAAACCCACAAATATCAGATTAGATCTAAGCTCTGCAGTCCAGCCATTTCCAGACATGAATGGTGGTGGACAATTAAACAACTCATTAGAGGAGGAGGCTCCACAAATATTCCCCTCCTCAATGATGGAAGAGCTCAGCATATCAGGGCAAAAAATAAAGCTGATTCATCTTCCTCCAGTGGTCCTCAGCATTACAGATGCCAGTCTTGATTCAATTCAGTTCATTCCACATGATATCAAGAAATGGTTGGAAGCATTGGATATGATAAAGGTTATGGGCTCTGACTACATGCCAGCAATTATATTGAACATTTGTGCTCCAGAACGTGCCACTCCCCTAGCCAAGCTCTTCCAATGTAGTTACAACATTGGCATCTACCTAACAATATGGAAAATTTCCCTGGTATGTCCTGTACAGAAAAAGTAGGACAAATCCAACCCAGCCAATTACTGCCCCATCATTTCATTCTTAATCATCAGTAAAGTGTTGGAAGGTGTCATCAAGCAGCACCTGCTCAGCAATAGCCTGCTCGGTGATGTCCACTGTGGGTTCTGCCAGGGCCACTCGGCTCCTGAACTTATTACAGCCTTGGCTCAAACATGGACAAAAGAGCTGAATTCCAGAGGTGAGATGAGAGTGACAGACCTGGACATCAAGGCTGCATTCAACCGAGGGTGCATCAAGGAGCCTGAGCAAAACTGGAATCAAAGGGCATCAGGGGCAAACTCTTCGTTGATTGGAGTCATAGCTAACACATAGGAAGATGGTTGTGATTGTGGAGGTCAGTCATCTCAGCTCCAGGACATCTCTACAGCAGTTCGTCAGGGAAGTGTCCTAGGTCCAACTGTCTTCAGCTGCTTCAGCAATGATCTTCCCTCCATCATCAGGTCAGAAGTGGGAATATTTGTTTATTATTGCACAATGTTCAGCACCATTCGCAACTCCTCAGATATCGAGGCAGTCCATATTCAAATGCAGCAAGATCTAGTCAATAACCCACACTTGGGCAGACAGTGGCAAGTCACATTCACACCACACAACTACCAGGCAATGACCATCTCCAATAAGAGACAATCTAACCACTGCCCCTTGACCTTCAATGGTGTTACCATCGATGAATCCTCCACTATCAACAGCCTTGGGGTTACCGTTGACCAGAAACTCAACTGAACTCGCCACATAAACACAGTGGCTACAAGAGCAGGTCAGAGGTGAGGAATACTGTGGCGAATATCTCATCTCCTGGCTCCCCAAAGCATGTCCACCATCAATGAATCAGGAGTAAACTGGAATACTCCCCACTAGCAGCTTCAACAACATTCAAGAAACTTGAATCCAGAACAAAGCAACCAACTTAGTTGGCATCCACGCACTCCACCACAGATCAGATACATGGGACTGCCTGTAATTTCCCCTTCAAGCCACTTGCCATCCTGACTTAGAAATATATTAGCATTTCTACATTGTCATTGGGTTAAAACCCTGGAATTCTCTTCTCTGTAACAGCATTATGGATCAATGCACAGCATGTGGACTACAGCAGTTCAAGTAGGTAGCTCACCACCACCTTCTCGAGGACAACTAGGGATAGGCAATAAATACTGCCCAGCCACAAATGAATAAAAATATGCATTCTAGTTTCAAATATATTTTCATAAGTTTCACAGAAGTTAATAAGTTTATCAAAACAAGTACAAAAGAAAAAATCCTCAATTCAAGCCGTGGTTTTCAGTTGACCTACTTTGGGACCCAAAATCGCAGTTTCTAGCTAACTGAACATTTCTCATTTCATCTTCGCTTGAGTGAAATAGTTATGTCTTCAGTTTTCTCTGTGTAATGTATCACTGAGAATCACCACTTATAAAGTCTTGCTACTCACTCCCCTTGCATGATCACAGGCATCCTAACTCTGATTGGCCTTCCAATGCACGGACAATACATAACAGACATTGTAATGTGTGTCCAATTCCTTTAAAAGTGATGCTTATCTTAGTTTACCAAGATAAGAGGCACCAGAGGAACAAATTGTTCAGCTGCTTAGAGCATACAATGTTGCCTCCTAGTGATTTAATATTATCCCAAATGCCTGACTGATACATATAAGTATTCTCCAAGACTCAGCAATATACTTTAACTGAAAGAATCATAAAACCATAAGGCAATAAGATGTTGGATCAGAATTAGGCCATTTGACCCATCAAGTCTGCTCCACAATCTGATCATCACTGATATGTTTCTCAACTCCATTATGCTGTATTCTCCTAGTAACCCTACACTGCCTTCGTAATCAAGAACCTATCTATCTCTATCTTAAATACACACAATGACTTGGTTTCCTCAGCCTTCTGCAGCAACGAGCTCCACAGATTTGTCATCCTCTGCTGAAGAAATTCCACCTCATCTCAGTTCTCAAGGGTCGTCCTTTCATTCTGAGGCTGTGCCCTCAGGTCCTAGTATCTCCCACTAGTGGAAGCATCTCCTTGTCTGCTCTATTCAGGCCTCTCGATATTCTTTAAGTGTCAATTAGACCCTCCTTCATCCTTCTAAACTCCATTAAACACAGACCCAGAGTTGTCAAACACCCATCATATGACAAGCTCTTCATGCCCAGGATCATTCTTGTGGACCTTCTCTGGGGCATCTCCAACACCAGCACATCCTTCCTTCAATACGGGGCCCAAAACTGCTCACAATATTCCAAAGGTAGACTGACCAGAGTCTCATACAACCTCAGCAGTACATTCCTGTTCTTGTATTCTAGCTCTCTTAAAATGAATGCTGACATTGAACGTACCTTCCTAACTGCCAAGTGAACCTGCATGCTAATCTTAAGAGAATCCTGATTTAAGACTCTCAAGTCCATTTATGCTTCAGATTTCTGAAGCTTTCCCCATTTATAAAATAGCCTGCACCTCCCTTCTTCCTACAAAATGCATAACCTCACACTTTACCACATTGTATTCCATATGAAGCTTCTTTGCCCGCTCTCTTACTCTCTCCAAGTCTTTCTGCAGCCTCCCTGCTTCATCAACACTACTTTTCCTTCCACCTATCTTTGTGTCATTTGCAAACTTATCAATAATGCCCTCAGCTCCTTCATCCAGATGGTGAATGTGAGTAGTTGTAGTCCCAATATTGACCACTGGGGAACTCCACGAGTTACTGGCTGCCGTCCTGAAAAAGACCCTTTTATCCCTTCTTTCTGCCTTCTGTCAGTCAGCCAATTCGCTATCCATGCCAGTATCTTGCCCTGACCACCATAGGCTCTTATTTTGCAGCCTCCTGTTTGGTACCCTGTCAAATGCCTTCTGGAAAATCCAAATACATCACGCTCACTGGCTCCCCTTTGTTTAGCTTGTTCATTACCTCCTAAAAGAATCCTAACAGATTTGCCAGGCAAGACTGTCCTTGATGAAGCTGTGCTGACTCAGCCCTAATTTACCATGCACCATATATGACCTCACGATAACCGGTGCTGTCTGAAAACAAGTTAAAACTAACCATACGTAATGAACGTACATAGACCCATCACATACTTTAAGTTAAAAAGTAAACTAATTCAAAACACAGCTGTGTCTTAGAGTTAAAGCCTTTCGTGCATACATACTCAAAGTTTACACTAAATTGAGCCATAAAACAGTCATGAAACCATACATCCATGACTTTACTTTTGACCGGGGCAACATGCTATTTGTCCTCATAGAAAGTGCTTTACAGCAAACCACACTTCCATAATTTAGTTTCTGACCTGCTTGATTAAATCAAGTTTATTGATTATAATGCAATTCTATGTATATATCTGAATTAAATGCCCTCTTATCCCTCTAAGTTTCAAACAAATTTGGAAAAAATTATGTCATGTTTCCACATTATTATAATTTTCTATTTCTGGCGACAGCTTCTTCATCTTCTTTGTAGCCTTTCTGTAATGCAGCTGTCCTGCAATATGGTTGCCAGAACTGTACTCATGACCTAGCTGTGGCTTTTTATACAATTCCAGCAAAACCTTCCTGCTGTTTTCTTAATGAAGAAAAATATTCCTTAGGTCTTCTCACTCACCATTTTTATCAATCTATCACAGTTTTATGGACATTATTTCAAGGTCCCTTCATTATGTTGAGGGAGGCAAGGAAGGAGATATTTGGAGTCCTGGCAGTTATTTTCAAATCCTGTCCAGCAACAGGTGAGCAGCCAAGGCACGCAAGGTTTCCTAACATTCCACCTTTATGAAAGAAAAAGGTGGAAGAGATAGATTAGGAAATAACAGGCAAGTCAGTCTATTCTCAGTGGTTGCAAGAAAGAATTCTGAAGGACAGAATATATATGCCTGGGAGAGAAATGGATTAATCAGGGATAGTCAGCAGGGATTTATGAAGGGTAGTCCGCGTTTAACAAATTTTAATGAAATTTTTGAGGAGGAAACAGGAGTCTAATGAATTTGATGTGTGCCTCATGGACTTTAACGAGGCTTTAGATGGGTGGCACGGTGGCTCAGTGGTTAGCACTGCTGCCTCACAGTGCCAGGGACCTGGGTTCGATTCCACCCTCGGGTGACCGTCTGTGTGGAGTTTGCACATTCTCACCATGTCTGTGCGGGTTTCCTCCGGGTGCTCCGGTTTCCTCCCATGGTCTAAAGATGTGCAGGTTAGGTGAATTGGCCATGCTAAATCGCCCATAGTGTTCTGGGATGTGTAGATTAGGTGGGTTACAGGGAGATGGGTCTGGGTGGGTTGCTCTGAGGTTTGGTGTGGACTTGTTAGGCTGAAGGGCCTGTTTCCACACTGTGGGGATTCTATGATAAGGTCCCTCACAACAGACTCGTCAAGAACGTAACAGCCCTGTGTCCAACCCCTGGACTTGTCCCAAAGGTTGGCCTTGACTTACTGTTGTCAACCATCTGAGCAATGGCTGTCTCCTTTGATTTGACTGAAGCTTGCTGACAAGGTTCTTCCCTTTGTGTCTCTGCTAAATGGCAAGTCAAGACAGAAGTAATAGGAGCCTGCTGTTTCTGGCTGAGGGAGCACAGGACACAAAGACAAAGCAGGGATGCCATGAGCATCCAGGCAGGCTGACATTGCGTGTTATTGCAGTATGTGAAAAGCCCAGAGATGCAGCCTTTTCCAGACTATGACCTGGGCCAAGCAGCTATGCACACAGTATTCTTGCCTCAGCATTACAATGATAGCTACTGATACAGCCCAAGCTGCAGAATTGATGTGCACAAAGAACCTGTGGATGCCAATGTCCCTGGACACAAGATGTAAATGGCTGCTGTCCACAGAGTGTATCCAGAGATGTTGGTCCCTGGTGTCCAACATAGAGGTCCTTTGAAGTAAATGACAAGCTGAACTCACCAGGTACCCACTTTAATTTCTACATCTAGCTTGTTTGGCACATTTGGTAAGGTAGGAAGTTAAGTAAAAATGAAGTGAGTTGGACCATTAACAAAGTGTTTAACAAGCAAAAATCCACCTCAATTGGCAACTCGCTATTGCCCAGCAAGAAACTTGCCATGATGCTTGAGTTACAGCCCAGAGATAGAAGCCGAGCTAAATCAGCCATTCAACTCGTGTATGCATAACACAGTAAAATTAAAACCTTCAAAGACCCTCAAAATTGATCCCAATTGTTCCTAACCAGACTTTTTGAATAACCAATCCAGACTTTGTGAATGCTCGATTCTTTACATTGTGTTGTGTCTTAAACAAAAGACTTAGCAGTTTATAAACAATACAGTAACTTCAGCAGAACAAAAATTAAATAACAAAGTAATCTAATTTTAAGTCCCCCTCCTACTCCCTTGGTGACATGTCAATCCTAGGCCTCCTCCTGTTTCACAATGATGCCATATGCAAACTAGAGGAACAATGCCCCATAGCCTACATCCGGAGCTTATAGCCCAATGGCCTCAATATAGAATTCACCAGTTTCAAGATCTCTCCACCCACGGCCTCATCCCAAGTCCAACTCTCCCTCTCATGCCTGCCTCCTTGACTTGACACAACTTGTCCATTTTCTTTCTCACCTATCCACCCCACCCTTCCCACTGACCAATCTCTACTCCCCCCTGCCTGCATCCACCTATCACCATCCCACCTACCTACCCCTAGCCTCACCCTCCCCATTTATTTCCGAGCTCCCTTCCCCCACCCGAGTCCTAATGAAGAGTGTAAACACAAAACATTGACTGTCCTGCTCCTCTGATGCTGCCTGACCTGCTGTGTTCCTCCAGCTCCAGACCGTATTGAATCTAATTGGTCTATGCTTTAAACCCAAAAACCTTTGTTATCAGCCCCATTCTCACAAAAAACAGCAAAAAACACACAGTTAGAGGATAAATGAAAGAAAATAACAAAACTGGCTATATTATTGAAGTGTTTTTCACAATATGTTGTTTCACAAGAGTGGATAATGGTTTCTTGATTGATCTTCTGAAGACATCAGTCAGGCCCACCTTAACAGTTCACTCAGATAAAGGCAGTAATATTTAGTTTTCTATTCTCTGAGCTTCCAAAAGCTGCTCATGGGAAGTTAAGCTGGGAGCTTTCAAACCTTCAATTGTATTCACCTTCAACAGCAAGACTCCTTTTCCAAAAAATAACAGCCCAAAACCCAGGTCAAACTCTGACCTCTCCCTGACAGACTGACTGCCTCCTCCATTCAATATTTGCCTGAGCATAAGGTCTTTTCCAGACTTGCTGGAACCAATTCCCATGTACTAATGTCATTAATAGCCAACTTCTGCTATATGCTAGAACATAATGCCCTCCCTTGGTGATGAAGCACTTGCAGAACATTTTTTTTATTATTTGCAACCAACCCGCAATCAACTTCCAGGCCTGGCCTCATAAATAAACAAAAACTTGTTTGTTCTGTTTCCTTCTAACATGAGCTGTTACCCACAGTCCAAAAGTCATCTTTAGTTTACAGTTCCTAATTCACAGCTCCAAGCCAAAATTGATGAAAGAATAAAATAAAAGTGTTGAAAAATCTGCGAGGTCTCTAACACTTGTCAAAAACACAGAAGATGGAGTGAGATGCTGCCAATGTTGAGTTAGTCATTATCAAACTTCTCACACAATTCTGCCACAGATCTCACCATGGCCCATCATTCGGATCCCTATAAATTCCACCTAACTACTATGTTATTGATAGAGATAAAAGGTACTGCAGATGCTGGAGAATCCGAGATAACAAGCATGGGGCTGGATGAACACAGCAGGTCAAGCAGCATCATAGGAGCAGGAAAACTTGACGTTTCGGGCCTAAACCCTTCATCAGAATTTCTGATGAA
>JAHRHZ010000019.1:21663433-21685658 GCA_024137785.1 Ginglymostoma cirratum
AATCATATTCAGCCTGGGAACCCTGCAGCCCAATGGCATCAATGTGGATTTCACAAGCTTCAAAATCTCCCCTCCCCCAACCGCATCCCAAAACCAGCCCAGCTCATCTCCACCTCCCTAACCTGTCCTTCCTCTCACCCCAAGCCACACCCCCATCTCCTATCTCCTAACATCATCCCGCCCCCTTGACCTGTCCGTCCTCCCTGGACTGACCTATCTCCTCCCTACCCCCTACCTACACTCACCTTTACTGGCTCCATCCCCGCCTCTTCGACTTGTCTGCCTCCTCTCCACCTATCCTCTCCTCTATCCATCCTCTATCCGCCTCCCCCTCTCTCCCTATTTATTTCAGAACCCTCTTCCCCTCCCCCATTTCTGATGAAGGGTTTAGGCCCGAAACGTCAAGTTTTCCTGCTCCTATGATGCTGCTTGACCTGCTGTGTTCATCCAGCCCCATGGTTGTTCAATAGTTGATTGTTCAGTTACACATTCAGTGCATGGAAGTTCCACGTGTAACATCAGAAATTTACACTGTTGTTCGATAATGTCTCATGTCTTTATTTCCCACATAACAAAACATATGGAATCATAAACAGGCCACTTAGCTGAGAAAGCGCTATTTCTCACTATGTATATATGGGTCACCCAATCATGTAATGGGACCCATTGACTAAACCTATAAGCACAATTCTTTACTAATGTCTGCTGGTCACCTAAAGTAACACAAAAAATTCCATCATCTCCTTATTTCAAGTTTTCAGTCCTGCTTTGTCACAGTTAATAGTCAGTCTTCCTTATCATTGAGCCCAGCAGCTCAGAATCCCATGAGATATCAGATCATCTCAACCTATAACTATCGATCCCATTTCCAAGCAGAAACGTTACTTAAAATGCAATCTTGTATTATTCACATCACAACAACAAACTTGTCTCACAGTGGAGCATCAACTGATAATTTTAGTTAATGAAGTTCTCTTTGAAAGGCATTCTTTCTAACAATTTAAAGCACGTAGTGATTTGTTGCCAAGCAGATTCCACCACAAACTGCAAGAAAAACATGATACAAAGAACTATGTAAAACCATAAGGAGTTTGGGGAGAGAAATGAATTAATCTAATTCTCATTGTGCATAGATCCATTGAACAAAGCATCCCTCCAATTGTATGTTCATTTTCATTATTTTAACAGCATCTTTTTAAATTGAAATGCAACAAATTCCTCAAAATATGTGTATTCCATTTCAATTTTCACTAACTCAGGTCAGTTTAGAGAAGGCTAAAGATCAGGTTAGTTGTTTTTTTCTAGTTGACCTTGTGGTTTATCAACAGTCGGTAGCTAGTTTTTTGATCCATTTAAATGCTATTTTCTAAATGTTGTGCTCATGCATATGTTAGTGTTGACTTCTAATCCTCTGGAATCTATTTATATAGTGGGTTAAATTGAGGAAGAAGAGCTCACATTGATATAATAAATTTTCAAGTTTTTGAACATAACAAATCATCCCATGGCAATGAATGAACTGTGAAGTGCAGTTGCTGTCATGTAGCAGCTAATTGGCAAACAGGGTCCTACAAAAATCAAAGATCTAAGTAATATGTTCTATTTTTGTCTGAGAAAGTGAAGGGTTACCAGAAGAATTTCGGCAAAGACTTCAAAATTAGCTCTATCATGATTTTATTGCAGTGGCTTAGTTGGGACGACTCTCATGTCTAAGTCAAATGGACAAAGGTGTAACTCCTCTTATAGACTTGAGCACATCATCCAGATTGACATTCTCACTGACAGAATGCTATATTGCCAGAGTACCATCCTTTGGATGCCTGCCAAAGTGAGGCTCCATTTCCTCTTCCAGCACAATGTAAATTTGGGACTATTTTAAAGAAGGGCAGGAGAGCCCTGTCTAGATCCCTAGCCAATATGTGTCCCTCATTCAACATGTAAAGCTGGTTGTCTGATAAAATACCTCAATACTGTTTGAGAAATGTTGCTGTGCTGAAATTGCCTGCAGCATTTCCTACATGATGATAACAGAGCTGAGTCTGCACGGTTTCGTTAAGGGGCAGTCAGGCCTGACAAATCTGAAAGAATTCTTTGAGAAGGTAATGAGCAAGTTTGGCAAAGGGGAGCCAGTGGATACGATCTATTTGGATTTCGAGAAGGTTTTTGACAAGGTGCCACACAGAGGGCTGCTAAGTAAGATATTACTCCCATTGCGTTAGGGGCAAGAATCAGGCATGGATAGAAGATTGGCTGACTGGCAGAAGGCAGAGAATATGAATAAAGGAGCCTTTTTCAGGATGGCAGCTGGTGGCTAGTGGAGTTCTGCAGGGGTCAGTGTTGGGGCCACAACTAATCATATTATACATTAACAATCTGGACGAAGGAACTGAGGGCATTGTTGCTAAGCTTGCAGTTAACACAAAGATAGGTGGAGGGACAAGTATAGTTGAGGAAGTGAGATGTGAGATGGTTGCAAAAGGACCTGGACAGGCTAGGAGAGTGGGCAAAGAAGTGGCAGATGGAATACTTTGTGGGAAAGTGTGAGGTTATGCACTTTGAAGGAATCATAGAGACATAGACTATTTTCTAAATGTGAAAAAGCTTTGGAAATCTAAAGCACAAAGAGACTTGGGAGTCCTAGTTCAGGGTTCTCTTATGGTTAACACACAGATTCAGTTGGTAGTTAGGAAGGCAAATACAATGTTAGCATTCATTTTTAGACAGCTGGAATACAGGAGCAGAGATGAACTACTGAGGCTTGGGTCAGACAGAATTTGGAATATTGTGAGAAGTTTTGGGCTCCATATCTAAGGAACGATGTGCTGGTGTTGGAGGAGGTCTAGAACAGTTTTGGAAAAATGATCCCAGTGATGAAGGGCATGTCATGTGAGGAGTGGTTGAGGACCCTAGGTCTGTACTCAATGGAGTTTAGGAGGATGAGGGGAGTTTGATTAAAACTTACAGAATACTGAGAGGTCTGGATAGAGTGGACATGGAGAAGATTTTTCCACTCGGAAGTCTCGGACCCAAGGGCACAGCCTCAGAGTGAATGGAGACAAGTAAGGACTGCAGATGCCGGAAGCTAGAGTCAATAAACGTGCAGCTGAAAAGCACAGCCGGTCAGACAGCATCCGAGGATGAGTAATGTCAACATTTCAGGCCGAAACCCTTTGTCAGGATGGATAACTCTTTAGGACTGAGATGAGGAGGAATCTCTTCAGCCAGAGGATGGTTAATCTGTGACACTCATTGCCACAGAGCACAATGAAGGCCACGTCATGGATAGACTCTTGATTAATAAGAGAATCGAAGATTACGGAGAGAAAGTGGGAGAATGGGTTTGAAAAACATATCAGCTGTGATTGAATGGCAGAGCAGACCTGATGGGCCAAATGGCCTAATTCTGCTCCTGTATCTATGGACTTATGGTTTTATTATAAAAGTGATAAAACTGCAAAAAGTTGGCTGTAAGGTGCTTTGCAATGACCTGAGGCCATGGAATATGTTGTATAAATGCAAATTAATTACGTTTTTCGAAACAGTCATATACCAGAACAGGCAGACAAAGCCCTGATATAACATCTTATTTGAGTGATGATACCTTTGGCTGTTGAGAATGCAGTCCAGACAAAAACATAAAACAATAAATAACGTATTCTCTCTAAGTCAGTTCATATTGATATTTAGCCTCCTGCTTATATTTCTAATCATGTACATCAGCCTATTCTCATATGTCCAAAATTTTTGAATGTTGAAATTGTTCCTGTCTCAACTGTTAGTTCTGGAGTTGACTTTTACAGCCTTCCAGAAATGGTGTGAAAAGATTTCTCCTACCAATTGTCCCAAATAAACAATAACAAAACCTTCCGTTTATATATTACTTTAGCAGGATGTTACAATTATGACAGTTTTAAAATTGTTATGTTTTACGACTATGCCATCATTTAAACAAAATTTAGTGACCTGTGACATGTTCTGCAGTCAGACAACAAGGCTGGATGGTTAGGTTGTTGAAGATTAACGGGGCCATGTCATACACCGACATGAAGATGGTAACTGTTTACACTTGGAGACATTGGCAGCAGCCCTTGAACTGACAGTGAATAGAATGCAAATCTGCAAAGTCTCAGAGATATCTTGAGAACGTTGAGTCGTAAACAATGTGCTGGGACCTGTTCACTTATTTCTAAAATGAAAGATTGTTTAGGTCTCAAGGACAGCTACTCAATATTTCAGGCTGGATGTGAACTTCACGTGAAACTCATTACCATGGAAATAGACTTTGAGTAGGAAAATATCTGAGGAAATGCATAAAAATTCAGTGACCAGGTCAGTGTGCCAGGGTCATAAGAGAATAAGTAAGCAAAAGAGCCAGTGAGTGAAGAGGTTTAAAGCCTTTGTGGTCCACCGTGCAACAATGTATGTGCAAGCTTATGTTTGGATTAGAAAGACTGAATCATAAGGAGTTATTTCAGGACTGGAAGCTTTTCCTAGCTTTAGCTACACAGAGAAATATCCAGAAAAATTCTCATTGTGAAAAATAGTACTGGAGTTAAAAGATTCCAGACTCAGGAAAGGAAAGATCTGTCATCAGTTTGTGAGCTTAGAATAATTTTGGAAAGATTCTGGGAGATTTGAATATCTATGATAAAAGCAACCTAAAGATTACTTGTGAAGGAAATGTTTTTGGTTGCCTTCAGTAATCTAAATTATGTGGCCTAGAAAAATAGGGTTTAGTCAGGAGTCCCTTTTATTCTGTTTGTAACAGTAAACATAAAGTCATTTATTCAGCTTTTAACTAAAAACATGGATGTGAATTGTTTTTATGCATATTATCAGTCTCTCCAGGAATTATACTACAAGATAAAACAGCCCAAGGCAGTTCTCAGTAGCATTAACACGATTCAATAATAAACCTTGAAAAGGAAATGTTAGGATATATGTCCAATAGCTTGACCAAAGAAGTAGGTATTAAGGAGCTCATTTAAAGAGGAAAAAGAGATGGAGATTTAATGTGAGGTGCTACATTTTGGTAGGGCAAATCAGGGCAGGACTTATATACTTATTGGTAAGGTCCTGGAGAGTGTTGCCAAAGAAAGAGGAGGGGATGGCCTAGTGGTATTATCGTTGGACTGTTAATCCAGAGACCAAGACAATGTTCTGTGGATCTGGGTTCGAATCCCAGATGATGGAATTTGAATTCAATAATTATCTGGAATTAATAGTCTAATGATGACCACGAATCCATTGTCAATTGTCAGGAAAAACCCATCTGGTTCACTAATGTCCTTTAGGGGAGGAAACTGCCATCCTTACCTGGTCTGGCCTACGTGTGACTTCAGATCCACAGCAATGTAGTTGACTCTTAACTGTCCTCTGGGCAATTAGGGATGGGCAATAAATGCTGCCTTGCCAGCATTGCCCTTATCCTGTGAATGAATAAAAAAAAAGCCCTCAGAGTGCAAGTACATAGTTCCTTGCAAGTGGAGTCAAAGACAGACAGTGTAGTGAAGAAGGTGTTTGGTACGCTTACCTTTATTGGTCAGTGCATTGAGTATAAGAGTTGGGAGGTCATGTTGCAGCTGTACAGGACATTGGTGAGGCCACTTTTGGAATACTGCATTCAATTCTGGTCTCCCTGCTATAGAAAAGAGGTTGTGAAACTTAAAAGGGTTCAGAAAAGATTTACCAGGACGTTTCCAGGGTTGTAGGGTTTATCGATAGGGAGATGCTGAGTAGGCTGGGGCTATTTTCCAGAGAGTGGCGGAGGCTGAGGGGTGACCAAATAGGGGATTATAAAATCATGAGGGGAAGTGATAGGGTGAATAGTCAAGGTCTTTTCCCAGGGGTGGGGGAGTCCAAAACTAGAGGGCATAGGGTTTAAGGTGAGAGGGAGAAGATTTAAAATGGATCTAAGGGGCAATGTTTTCACACAGAGGGTGGTGTGTATATGGAATGAACTGCCAGAAGAGGTGGTGGAGGCTGGTAAAATTACAACATTTAAAAGGCGTTTAGGTGGGTCGATGAATAGGAAGGGTTTAGAGGCGTATGGGTCAAATGCTGGCAAATAGGCCTAGATTAATTTAGGTAACTGGTTGGCAAGGACAAGTTGGACCGAAGGGTCTGTTTACTTGCTGTACATCTCTATGACTCTATGAATCCTCAAACATTGGCCTTGGCAGTTGAAATTATGGCTACCAATGGTTAAGTAATCAAAATCCAGAATGTTCATGAAGCCAGAATTAGACGAGTGTATTTACCACGGAAGTTGGTGCATTTGGAAGAAGTTACAAAGATACCAAGAGTTCAAAGTCAAGGAGGGTTTCTTTTATTTAAAAAAGTTGATGTTTAGTACGCTATTTATTGCCTCTTGGCTTTGTCAACTTCGGTGAAACAAACTGCTTCCAATTGCTTTGTTCAATTTATCATTAATTTTAAACTATACTACAAAACCACCTCATAAGCTGCATTTTCGAGTAAGAAAATATTTGATTTCTCTTCTCAGTTGCTTGTAGCAATAAACATTCTAGTGAAATCCTTGCTACATCTTCTGTAAAGTTTCGAAATCTTGCTATACTCTGAGGCACAATACCCTCAAAATTTTATTAAGGCCTTGAAAAATAGGCTCACTATTAGCATAAAGCTTTCATATATTATTCCCTTGAAGGGAAATCTGGAATTCCATTCACTTTCTATTCTAAAGGCCTCATCAACTTGAGACACAACTTTTAATGTCATGTCGACCTGAGGTCCTACGTCCCTCTGGACCTTCAAATAATAGTCAGAATATAAAAACTGCTGAAAAATTGAGTATATTAAAATTTAGCATTTCATATTTCCAGACATTGAAATCGAACTTCAGATTTTAGCCTATTTTATCATCTTAATTTCAATTTTTTTTTTCCTTTATTCATTAGTGGGATGAGGGCATCGCTGGCTAGGCAGCATTTATTGCCCATCCCTAATTGCCCAGAGGTCAGTTTGGAGTCAACCACATTAGAGTCATATGCAGGCCAGACCAAATAAGAATGGTAGTTTCCTTCTCTCAAGGACATTAGTGAATCAGAGATAATAGGTACTGCAGATGCTGGAGAATCCGAGATAACAAGTGGAGCTGGATGAACACAGCAGGTCAAGCAGCATCATAGGAGCAGGAAAGCTTGACGTTTCGGGCCTAGACCCTTCATCAGAAATGGGGGAGGGGAAGAGGGTTCTGAAATAAATAGGGAGAGAGGGGGAGGCGGATAGCAGATGGATAGAGGAGAGGATAGGTGGGGAGGAGGCAGACAAGTCAAAGAGGCGGGGATGGAGCCAGTAAAGGTGAGTGTAGGTGGGGGGGTAGGGAGGAGATAGGTCAGTCCAGGGAGGACGGACAGGTCAAGGGGGCAGGATGAGGTTAGTAGATAGGAGATGGGAGTGGGGCTTGAGGTGGGAGGAAGGGATAGGTGAGAGGAAGGACAGGTTAGGGAGGCGGGGATGAGCTGGGCTGGTTTTGGGATGCGGTTGGGGGAGGGGAGATTTTGAAGCTTGTGAAATCCACATTGATACCATTGGGCTGCAGGGTTCCCAGGCTGAATATGATTTGCTGTTCCTGCAGCCTTCGGGTGGCATCATTGTGGCATTGCAGGAGGCCCAGGATGGACATGTCGTCTGAGGAATGGGAGGGGGAGTTGAAATGGTTTGCGACTGGGAGGTGCAGTTGTTTGTTGCGAACTGGGCACAGGTGTTCTGCAAAGTGGTCCCCAAGCCTCCGCTTGGTTTCCCCAATGTCGAGGAGGCCACAACGGGTACAGCGGATGCAGTATACCACATTGGCAGATGTGCAGGTGAACATCTGCTTGATGTGGAAAGTCTTCTTGGGGCCTGGGATTGGGATGAGGGAGGAGGCGTGGGGGCAGGTGTAGCACTTCCTGAGGTTGCAGGGAAAAGTGCCGGGTGTGGTGGGGAGTGTGGAGCGGACAAGGGAGTCACGGAGGGTGTGGTCCCTCCGGAAAGCAGACAAGGGTGGGGAGGGAAAAATGTCTTTGGTGGTGGGGTCGGATTGCAGATGGCGGAAGTGTCGGAGGATGATGCGCTGGATGCGGAGGTTGGTGGGGTGGTACGTGAGGATGAGGGGGATTCTTTTTTGGTTGTTATTGCGGGGACAGGGTGTGAGGGATGAGTTGCGGGAAATGCGGGTGACATGGTTGAGGGTGTTCTTGACCACTGTGGGGGGGAAGTTGTGGTCCTTGAAGGATGAATCAGATGGGTTTTTCTGACAATTGGCAATAGGACTCATGGTCATCATTAGATTCCTAATTCCAGATATTTTACAAATTCAAATTCCACCATCTGCCATGACAGGATTCGAGCCCGGGTTCCCAGGATGCTGTCTGGATTAACGGCCCAGCGATAATACCACTAGGCCATCAACTCTTCTGTAATCTTGTAATCAAATTAACTGTGTCATTTATTTTCACATCACACTTTCGAGGCCTGATCTAGATTGCTGATGTACACAGTGAATATAATTGCATCAAATCTGAGCCCTTCTAACGACACCAAAAAATGTGTCCTTAATTCCTATTCTTCCTTCTAATCAATTTTAGTCCAGTTTTCTACCCTGCCCCAATTCTGTACCTTCTAATATTGTCACAAAATCTGCATGTAGAGCCTGTAAAATGGCTATCTGAAACTCAAAAGCCATTATATTTGCCCCATCTATTACGTATGTTGCCTGAAAACATTAAAGCTTATTAAGTAAATCCGTCTTGACTTTTCGTCCACTCAGAACCTGATACTATGTTTTTGTTTAGAGTAATAATCCTATTGAAAATTTTTCCTTTACTTATCACATTAACACTCATCTTGCTTCATGAACACAGTAAATGTCAGTTGTGTAGATTGGTTGGAGAAGCTGAGATTGTTCTCTTTGGAGAAGGAAGGGAGAGAAGATCTGGTAGAGCTATTCAAAATCATGAGGGGACTGGACAGAATAAACAGAGAAACATAGCTGATTTCCAGTAAAATTCAGGCCTAACTGTCAATTTTGGTAAGTTTCATGGATGGGCTTTCTGTGTGAGTCCTAGTGAGTTTTTACATATTAATCCCTGCAGCTATGCACCAATCTTATCCAATGTAACGTTCGCAATAAAGTGCACTTAATAATGGCAGAAGCACTCCCCACTGCTGGGACGTCCCTGGATTCCCAATGCCATTTTTAAAGCTAGTAGTACACCAGGTTAAGTGCTGCCAACTAGGAGTGGCCTTCACTGTGCATTTAATGGCCCCCCAACTTCAGAGGTCACGTAGATGACGCGGCTGATACTTCATTGCAAATACAAGCATACATTGGTAAATGTATTACTATTTAAAAGCCAAGCCAGACAGAATAACAATCCTTAGCATCACCCCATCATAGGTTCGTCGCTAAGGGAGTACTACTGCTCCAACACTCAGTTAGCTTAACATCTCATTAATCAATGTGGGAGCATCACATACTGGAAAGCCTTCAAACAGTAAAAAACATTCACATTTATTCATCAACTGAAAAGGCAGAGAAAAAAGCAAAGAAGGGTTGTATTGGCTTCTGGGAAGAGAATGGGGACCGCTTGCCTTTTAAGTAGCCAGAGATTTGCAGTCAATAAGTGATCATTGCTTCCAGTTCACATCTATTGGAAGCAGTGGGTCAATTGAATCCCAGAGATGAACAATATAAATCTGTGATAACCAGATGACCAGTGATATGGTCAAGATTGCTTTGACCATAATTTATATTCCAGACAATTGGACACCTCATTCACTTTCCATGCAGAGTACTATGATTACAGATGTCTTCTACCTGTACTATGGGAGTGTC
Source organism: Ginglymostoma cirratum (assembly GCA_024137785.1). Classification (NCBI taxonomy): domain Eukaryota; kingdom Metazoa; phylum Chordata; class Chondrichthyes; order Orectolobiformes; family Ginglymostomatidae; genus Ginglymostoma; species Ginglymostoma cirratum. The sequence continues at coordinate 21,673,272 of JAHRHZ010000019.1, forward strand.
AGATTCATGATTTGCCTCCTTGAAGGACTTCACATCCGTCAAGTAGAGTTGGTGTGCTCAGACAGAATACAAACACTTGCTCCCCCACCTCTGGTTGTGGTCACAGCCATTTGCAATTCCTTTGTGCATTTACGATTTGCATGAATATGAAAGACAATGTTGGTCATGCTTGGCAGAGTGACTCTCAAGCTCAGCCTGGCAATTAAGAGACCACCCGCCCCCTGCCCCCCGCCCCCCACAGCACTCCCCATCAAACCTCCGTATTCCTTTCTTCTGTACACTCTCTGTCAAGCCCAACAGTTCTGAACTTCCAAATGTTCCCACATATGTTTTTTTTAATTTATGAGCCCTGGCATTACAGCTTAGTCATATAAATCCTAACGTTGCACTGTCAAAAGACAAAAGTACTGTGAGCCTTTAAGCTCTGGCTGAGGGATCAAAGCTCATGAAGGCAAGGCAATGCAAGTCAGAGATGATGTGAGTATTGAAGTAGGAGCAGTGTGTGAATACTAAGAGACCAAGCGAGGATGAATTCTGGTGGAATCCCACGAGCTGGGCATTTTCCCTGTGTGAAAAGTGTCCTGGCAGCAATGTTACAATGAGATGAGTCAGTGCACTCCAAAGTGCCACATTGAAGTAGAGAAGTGCATTGTAAGAGAGTCGGAGATGAGCCATGAGGATGCAACCAGGTTGGTGCATATCCATTGCTCACCTCTGTGAATGGAGAGTGCAGGTGGTCATAGCCTATGGAGCATACCCTGAGATGTTGGCGATTTCTGTCCAAAATGGAGACCTGGATTAACAAGCCGCAACCAGGCATTGCCAGGTCCTGAGTCTGACTTTCATATCAGGAACTATCACCCTTTAGTTCTTCCTAGTGTGTGAGAGAAGATACATAACAATGAGATGAGATTAGGTGCTAATCCATGTTTATATGTACAAATGGATGCAAATACACCTCTTGCCATTCACTAGCGAGATTCTCATCTCATTGTTCAAAACTTGACTGCAGAATCTAACCATTTTTTCTGCAATGCCAAGAATTTTGTGTCTCTGATCTTGTCATATTTTCCAAGTCCAACTCATTCAAGGGTTGAGAAGATTCTACCCTATGTTTCGGGTGATGAAGGATTCAGGGAAATGGCAGACAAATTTAAGGTGATTGGAAAAAGAACAAAGAAGGAAACTTTTTTAAATATATTGAGTAGTGAAATCTTGAATGTATTGCCTGAGGCTGTTGCGCAGACAGATTCAATTGTGGTTTTGGAAAGGGAACTGGATAAATTGCTGAAGTGAAAAATTCTGCAGAGATGCTGCAAATGGGCAAGGGAATGGGATGAGAAAATAGCTCATTGCAGAAAACTGGCATGAACCCAAGGGTCCATCAGCTGTGTTATCATTATTCTGTGATTCTGAGTCCTACAAGTAAGACTCAAATCCATTCACTTTCTGATGCAGCGGTAAGAGTGCAGCCACTGATCCAAGCTCGCACAGTACTCTTAGAGAAACAAATCAGTCGTGGATATGGAGAGAGCTAGTAGGAACTGCAGGTGCTGGAGAATCTGAAAAAACAAGGTGTAGAGCTGGATGAACACAGGCGGGCCAAGCAGCATCAGAGGAGCAGCAAAGCTGATGTTTTGGGCCCAGACCCTTTTTCAGAAAAACGTGGACATGTTCAAGCTTCCTCTAGGTAAATTAATCCTTCAGTAGGTTAGTGCAAATGTGGCTGTTGAATGATCTTCTTATGTGCTGTAACCAGTCTATGATCGAATAAAATGAGCGACCTTTTACCTCAAATATTCATACATTCTGTAATGAAGCTTCCTGAGAAACAGAATATGGTTGATGAAGAATTGGGAATGGTAAAGTGAGTGATCATGATGTGGTATGTTTTTGAAGATTAACACTTTGTTACCACAACCAGGATGGGGTAGTGAGTAAGGGTTGTGTAAGATAGCTGCCACCAATCCTCCTAGGTCTTTGATTTGGCTTGGGCCTATCTAGTGATTAATGAGAGAGGATACACCACCATAGAGTATCTTTCTTGGATATTGAGAAGGTTAATTGGATGATAGCAATGGGCACGACTACATTTGATCAGACATAATTACTAGAACTTTAGGGAGCTGGTCCCTCCAAAAGCTAGAGGAGAACTCTCATCATTATTAACAGTGTGTATGTGACATAATTGGAATGGGTGGAGGCAATGTAACATGAATATTAACCCCCTCAGAACTACTATCTTGTATAAGCCAAAACACTTAGGACAGAGCTACCACATCCATATTACGTCTTCTGATCTACCAGACCAAATACAGTCAGCCTTGTTGCCATATAAGGATTTGTCCTGAGAATGTTTATGCAGATGGCACTATAAAGCTAAAGTGAGCCTTCTTACTTGAGATAATAAAGAATGACTGAGTGAAACAGAGGTCAGTCTGCTTATCTTTGGGTGGAAGAGTAATCTCAAAAATGCCTCTTTATTTCTTTTGCCACATATTCACAGGAGCGTAGATAATCAACAGAAAGAAGTGGGAATGCCTAAAGAGGAAGCAGATGGAAATGGCAATTATGAAAATAAATAAATGTACCTATGCCTTAATTGTGTTACCAGGGTGTGGTATTTCCTGGTGAGATCTATGTTGTTGAATTTAGGTTGTACGCAACTAAAAGAGATCCCACAATGTTTTATTGGTATCAGAAAATGAAAACTTCTCGGGAATTGTAATGCTACATGTTGATAGATTTTATGTGGTGTCACAGTGGATTTTGAAAGCTATATTAAAAATAAGACTAAAACAGAATTTAGGAATGTGTATCAGCCTTCTGGGGGTTTTAACAATGTTTGTTTAGAAATCAAGCAGAGTCACCTGGAATAACTTTAATCAATAATCTTACTTTCACAGTTTTATTCTTATTGCAGTTAAGCACGCTGGATTATCACAGAGAGATGATGCTATATCTAAAGATGAGACAACATAATTGTAAAGCCTGTTTGATCAGCACTGAAACTAGACTGAACGTCAGTTTTGTTGTGCTGTTGTTAAAAATATGATGAGCATTGTACAGGAGCACAAGTAGAGACACTAACTGAGACTGTGAGAGGGTTGAGTTAGGAGAAATACATAATGTTAAAGTTGCACTCTGTAAATATAAGATCAAGTTATGATTGGCTCCAATATTATGCTTCAACAATTAGCTTTCTAGTTGGCACAAAGTAATATGGTTGTGCGTTTGGAGGCCAATCATCTCAGCCCCAGGATAATATTGCAGAAGTTACTCAGGGTAGTCTGCTTGATCCAACCATCTTCAGCTTCTTCATCAATTGCCAACCCTTCTTCATAAGTCAGAAGTGAAGAATGTTCACACAATGTTCAGCACCATTCGTGGGTCCTCAGATGCTGAAACAGTTCATGCTCCCATAAAGCAAGACTTGAACAACATTCAAGGTTTATGTTGATATGTGACAAGTAATATTTGCAATGAACAAATGCCTGATAATGACCATCTCCAACAAGAATTTGACATTCTGCAGAATTAGCGTCACTGAATACCCTACCATCAACATTGACCAAAAAGCCTGATTGGATCAGCCGCATAAATATATTGGCTATAAGAGTAGGTCAGAGGTAAGAATTCTGTGTGAGTTACTCATCCCCTGACTCCTCATCTATAAAGCACAAGTTAGAATGGTGATGAGATATCCTCCCTTTGCCTGGATGAGCGTTGCTACAACAACATTCTCGAAGCTTAATATCATCAAAGACAAAATAGGCTACTTGATCAGTTCCCCATCCATAAATAATCTGTTTCTGTGATAATATTTGCAGGATAAATCTTATTCAGGACACTAAAGATAACTTCCTTGCACTCCTACAAGATAATGTTGACAGGGTTGGAGGGTTTGATCTACAGGGAGAGGCTGAATAGGCCAGGGCTACTTTCCGTAGAGTGTTGGAGGCTGAAGGGTGACCTTAAAGAGATGTAGAATATCAAGAGGGGCACTGATAGGGTGAATAGCAAAGGTCTTTTTCTCAGGGTAGGAGAATCCAAAACTAGAGAGCATACATTTAAGGTGAGAAGGGGAAGATTTAAAAAGGATCTAAGGGGCAACATTTTTCACGCAGAAGGTGATGCGTGTATGGTATGCCAGAGGATGTGCTGGAGGCTGGTACAATTACAACATTTAAACAACATCTAGATGGATACATGAATAGGAAAGGTTTAGAGGGATAAGGGCCAACTGCTAGCAAATGGGAATAGATTAATTTAGAGTATCTGGTTGGCATGGATGAGTTGGATCGAAGTTTCTGTTTTTGCACATTTCAATGACTCAATGACTTTATAATGCTGTGGGAGCTTTCTCATCCAACTGAGAGGGCCAATGAGAGCACTTGCTTTAAAATCTCCTTAAGAAGCACCAACATCAATAGTGAAGCACTCCCTCAGCATCACACTAAAGTATTCGCCTTGAATTTCATGCATGAGTCTCTGGAATGGGAACTAATGGGAAACTTGTGACTCACAAAGCAGGAGCACCACCAACTGTGCCACAGCTGACACAATTTTGTTTGAAGATTATTCCTGTGAAATTCCTTGGGATATTTTACCACATTCAGGTAAAAAATAAATGCAATCCCTCCTTGATGTTAAGGGAATTAGAGGAATTCAGTTCTTTGATTTACGTTTGAAACAGGGTTGAAACGAAGTCGCAAAATGAGTGTTCTGAACCAATCTTGAAATTCCACACTCTGATGATTATCTGAAAGAATTTCTCCTCATCTATCTTAAAAAGGAAACCTCTTATTCTTAAACTATATCCCATGAAGTGGGATTTTCCTCTGTCTGAAAAGGGTGTGATGAAGCTTATTATTGTTATTTGGGAACATAGGTTCGACAGTCATTGAAATATTGATCTTAATTTTTGGCTCTTTTTTAAGGAAGTTCAGAAAGTCATTTGGAACAGTAAGATGAAGACAGCATTTTGAAGAAAACGTGCGAATTTGGCAAAATGACTAGCCACCCACTTAAGGAGATGATTGCTTAAGAAGTTTATGACCCAGATAGAGAGATAAGGGCTTAGACACACGTTTCATCAGAGGGAAAGGATCTATACGGAGATACTGCTAGTTTAACAGTCTCTAAATCAGTAAGTGTAGAAGGGGAGAAGTCCTGATTTAGTTAGAAGAAACCTCCAGAAGCAGACTGTTTATGGTAGCGTTAATGAGGAAGACACTGTACGAAGCTGTGAAGACATGAGTTTCAGGAGCCCAGGTCTGGTAATAATCATGAACTGAGTTAGCAGCTTTTTTGATGTTCTCGGCATTAAATGAAGAGAATAGCATCAAGTGACTAAGCAAAGAAAACCAATCGCAGCTGTGCTAGCTGAGCTGAATGTGAAGCTTCAGCATGGATATGAAGATAACACTTCCCTGAGGTTTTAGCATCTGTAAGTGGTAATGTTGCATTAAAAAGTTTGAATCTTTCTTTTTGATATTTATGATGAGTTAATTCCAATAGTTTCTGTGTAGTGTAACTCAGTTAGATTTATTGCACTTTTCAGTAACAAAATGTCATATTATTTTGTTAAAAGTACAATGGCAGCTTCTTGTGAGCTTGTTCTGTGACTGGCCTCCATGTTAAAGGAAAACAAAATAAAACTTATTGACTGTCAGTCTCTGGGAGCTGACTTGTCCAATATTACTATCAGCTGGGTTCATAACAGTAGCAAGAGACATGGCGAGGTTGTGAAAAGGTTGGGGGAGTCATCCCTGGTGAAGCACTTGCCCCCTCCTCATCACGTTGCCAATTAAATTCTGGGTGAGAAGGTCCACTGGAAACTTTCTCGACCTGCCACCAATAAATTATTTAATGATGACTTAATGTCATCATCGCAACAGCTCCATGATTACTGGACTCACCCACAATCGGAAACATCCTTCCATGTCAATTCTTTTCTTAATATTTTCTAGTTAACCTATGCAATGGTTTTAATACACACGTTAGGAGAAATACAGGACTTGAATCGAGATCTCCTGGTGCAGAGATAGGGACACTACCACCGCGCAACAAGAACCCCAACTCCAGTTCTTAACTCCAATTAATAACAGGCCTAGCCTGTTCAACAATTCTTCATGAGTCCTGAATGCCGGGAGGAGTCAAATAGACTTTCTATGAATTGCTTCTAAAGCAGTTATACAGTTATACCTTTCGTTCAAAAAGAACATTAATTCTGTGCAAGTGCTGCCAGATCTGCATGTATACTTTAAGAATTTTTTGTGCTTTTTATTAATAATAAATTAATAATAAATTCAAGATGGAAAATTAAAATAAAAACAAACTAATATCCATAAATTGGCAAACATGAAATATTGAGGAAAGCTGTTCATTTATGTGGAACCTTTCACAATGTCACGGTATTGTACAGCATTTACCACCAACAAGGGATTTCTGAAATGTTTTCAGTGCTGTAAAATTGGAAATGTAGCAGCCAATTAGTACACGGAAAAAAAATCAACACAGAATTAAGATAACGACCAGATGATTTTATTAAAGTGATGCTGATTGAGGAATAAATATTACTCAAAATGCCTTCAAAACATTACAATTGAATTGGAACAAACATTCAGATTTTCTTCTGTTTCATGAAAATTGAGGTACCTGTGAATTTTTATGTTGGGAGCTGACGAGTTTTGTACACTGCATTTTAAGTTCAAATCTCTGTTTGTGAGAGTTGAACCTACAAAAATCTGACAGAGGCAAAAATGCTACCAACTGTGTCATAGCTTAAACCTGTGCTGCATCATAGTTTTTTCTTGAAGTCTTGGCATGTACTTTGATTTTATAGTGATGTCTTAATTGTTAGTTATGTAACTAACTATATTATACAATAATCAAGATGAGAAATATGCCATAAGTGTCTTTTGATCTTTGAAAGCTGTTATAGTTAAGTATTTAGAGTCATAGAGTCATAGAATTATACAGCACAGAAGCAGACCCTTTGGCCCAACTCGTCCATGCCGAACAAGTTTCCTAAACTGAACTAGTCCCATTTACCTGTGTTTGGCCCATATACCTCTAAACATGTCCTACCCACGTACCTGCCCAAATGTCTCTAAATGTTGTAATTGTACCCACTTCTACCACTTCCTCTAGTAGCTCATTCCATATATGTACCATTCTCTATGTAAAGAAGTTGCCTTGTTCCAAGAGTTGTTAACTGCTAGAAAACAGATGTCACAAAATAATATGTATTAATGGAATGTAACAAGACATCCAGACTCCTACCCATTCTTAATTTAGTCCTTATCGTGTTTCTGGACACATGTTTAATAACAATTGTAACTTAATATGAATCCCCAGTACTTCCTATCGATAATCAATAGACTGCAATATCTTGACATGTGGTAAACAACACCATGTTGAAAGCTTTGAATCGCATTTTTATTTTAAATAAATGCTTTCTTTTGATAACATTATACCTAACTTCAATATTTCACAATGTTGTGATGATAAATCGAAATACTGTTAATTGGTTACAAAGAATCCTGATATTGACTAGAAGAACAGGGGTTAATTCTACACAATTATGACCATGGGCCATTAGAAAGTCGACTACATACAAAGGGCAATTAACTACTAAAACATTAATTCTACTACACAGATGGTGCTGAGGAGTTTCTATCAGTTAGGATGGCCAAGTGTCTCTGATTCAAGATACTTTTCATTGGCGTCATTTCATGTTTTTCCATAAGTTTTTACTACCAAGTTCTGACAGATGCTTGACATCATATTAGATCACAAGGAAATGGGGAATAATTTCAATCAGCCCCAAAAATGGACATAGGATCATGATACGTGATTAACCTATGCTAGTTAAATGGAACACATGCAGCGTGCCAACTTCATTCTGCCTGCTATTTTAAATGATTTTGGCATACAGCCAACCGCAATAATGCTGTTGATTGGCTGGCTGCCTGAATAAAAGCGGACTATCTAAAGCTACCCCCTACCAGTTAAAGGAGGGATGCGTTGCAGCTTGTGGTTGAATATCGGCACAATATGGGAGAAAATAAACTCCAAAGTTTTCAGATGCTGCGCTGCAGGCCTTGGTGGAAATTTGGAGAAATGACTCTGCTGGATTCTAGGAAGTTTTCCAAACACTTCCTGAGAAAGCAAGTGAAGCTGCTGACATGGATCAGAACACGATACGATATAGAAATGGAAGTAGGCAATTTGGCCCATCAGGTCTGTCCTACCATTCAGTGAGATCGTGGCTGATCTAATAATGCTCAATTTTACTTTTCTGCCTTATCCACATAATCCCTGCTTCCCTTCCTGATGAAATTTCAGTCTATCTCAGCCTTGCATTAGGTCTTTGATAGTGGTCAGCCCTTGAGGGGTTTGGATGCAGTACCACAAGAAGTTCAAATACCTCTTACAGTCATACAGTCATAGAGATATACAGCACAGACACAGACTCTTTGGTCCAACTCATCCATGCTGACCAGATATCTTATACAAATCTAGTCCCATGTGCCAGCATTTGGCTCATTTCCCTCTAAACATTTCCCATGTATATACCCATCCAGGTGCCTTTTAAATGTTGTAATCATACCAACCTCCACCACAGCCTCTGGCAGCTCATTCCATACATGAACCACTCTCTGTGAAAATGTTGCCCCTGAGGTCCCTTATATATGTTTCCCCTCTCACCTTAAACCAATGTAGTCTAGTTTTGGACTCCCCACCCTGGGAAAAAGACCTGGCCTATTTACCCTACCTATGCCCCTCATGATTTTATAAATCTCTCTAAGGTCACCCCTCAGCCTCCGATGCTCCAGTGACACCAGAATTGCACGCAATACTTCAAAAGCGACCAAGCCAATGTCCTGTGCAGCTGCAACATGACCTCCCAACTCCTATACTCAATGCATTGACCAATAAAGGTGGTCAAGTTCAGGAACTGCATCATCAAATGTCATACCCCACTAGGTGTAGCCACTGCTAAATTCACTCATTCTTCCACCAACAACCTCTATCGATCATTGAAAATCAAATGCTTGATTATATTTACATACACATGGCACTGCCTCAAATTTGACAATCATATCTCACAACATGCACACACAGCCAGCCATTAAGCCATGACAGCCACATAACACATGCAAGACTCTCCGATACACTCCCCCTCTCTTTCAGGGAAAGGTGTTAAACAACCCCACAGAGGAGTGGTTGCTGCAAATTATTGTCAAGCCCATTGCAGAGACTGAGGTAACTGGCATAAAACCAGTGGAGATGAGAGTATCCATATATAAAATCTCCCTTCACATAGCCCACCTCCCCCTTATCCCCAGACTTTTCCAGTGGAACAACAACTCTTTTAATTCCCTTCCATCCCACACAACTTACCCTTATGTCTTTATCCTTTCTGATATCGAAGCAGTACAACCTGGCCAATGCAGTGGAGAAAGAGGAAAGTGAAAATGAAGACAAATCATTTAGCTTCACATATAAAACCACAAACCTGGATGCTGGCATCTAGAGCACAGAACAGGACTTGCACATGTTGGGAGAAATTTAAATCCTCTGCACTGCTCCCATCCCCAACCCAACCACAGGAAGCAGGCTGGGAAGCAGAGGGCTGTAGAATCTGGCAGACTCCATGATTAAGTCAGGACCAGGGAAGGTCGAGAGTAGCCTTTCCAACTGGAGGCCAATTGAGGTCCCTTAGTGACCAGGGGTGGTGGGGCAGAGGACATGCACCAAGTCAGTGGCCCACAGAGTGAGAGCTGGCAGCCTCCCTGTGGACACACGAGGGCCTTTTCAGTGACAGAGGCCATCCCCTGCTGGAAGACCACATCCCTGCTCTCCCCCTCGCTATGGCCTATCATATGGCAGCAGGACTCAGCTGGACCCATCCACCTGTGTTCCAGGGTTTGCTGCAGCTTCAGCAGCAGCTACCTGTCCCAGCGGCACAGCTGGCACTGAAAAGTAGATAGCCCTCTGACCAGGAGGCATGTCTTGGAAGCAGACTCTTTGCCTGCTTTGGCTCAGAAAGTCCTGATACCAGGCAATTAATAGCCTGATTGACATTTAATCCCATCGGTGCTGTGGAAACGGCAGGGGTGCTTTGTGCTTTCCGATCAATGCACAGAGTCACTACTGCAGTCATTAAATACACCTGGTCTAGACACCGAACACAAGGGAACTGAAAGCATCTCTGGAGGCTAACAGTGCACCAGTGCCAGCTTGCCATGGGGAAAAGCCTCACAGGGGTTCTGCTGCAGAAAATTCAGAGGAGTCCTTCAGTGGAGCTGCATACAGAATGAGGTTCATGGCAATTTTGAACTAAATGCTTTGTACATTAGCAAGCCTGCTAGATAGTCTCCAGTCGATGACAGAGCACAACATAGCACAAGATTGTGCACAGCCTTGAGCTCAACCATTGCAATAAAGAAGCTGTAACCCATTCCATCAGCACATGTATGGACCTAGCCATGATGGTCAATAGCTCAGTTTCCATTGCAGCATAAACAACATCCATCAGATAACAAGGTGTAGAGCTAGATGAACACAGCAGGCCAAGCAGCATCAGAGGAGCAGGAAAGCTGACGTTTCGGGTCTGGACTCTTCTTCAGAAATTTGACTTCCACCAGCAACCACTGGAATAACACTATATAAGCACCTCTATAAGACATATGGAAGGCAGGCATTAAGGAAACACAAGAGGGTTGGTTAATTAATTTTGGATTCAATATTGAACAATTTAATTTGTAAATTTGCTCTGCAATGTTTATTTGTGGACCTTTCTTTTTAGCATTGTGACTAACTGGGCGCTGTGAATACAAGTGACAGAGCAATTGTAAGGAGGAGTTGGGTGGTCAGTGGGAAATTGTAGTCTTAGCTACCCATTCAGCTGGGATGATTTCTTCATGAACAGCCCAGTCCAAAACAGATTGATTGCCTCCTTTCGAACTGCTTCTCCACGTGATCCTGCTTCTGTCCTGCTCACTATAGAGCTGCTGGCAAGAACTGTCCCTCCTAAAGGCAAGATTATGCAGCTTGTAGAAAATCATAATGAATCTTTAAACAAGTGCTGATGAGCACTGTAGGGCTTCTCTAGGAATCATGCAGACAGCAGATGTGTAACTTCAACACCTCTGTGATCTGCTCTATCATATTTCAATGGCAACATGGCTTGCAATGTATGCTTGCTTCACACATGTGTTGTGCTACTTATTGGATGTATCCACCATACAGTCAGCAGATTGTCCCCATCACACAGTTAAGTCTTTAGCTAACTACGACGGCTCACAATGCGTCTATCCCAGTGAACTGTCATTAGATTGAAGGTAGCACAACTGTTGCCAGGATCTCAGGCATTGACCAGCATAAGTGGTCACACAACAGCTGCATGTTAAGGGTGTGGAATCTCTTCTTGTTCTGGTGCAGAGTTGACATGCAGCCCCCGCAAATCAGTGTGCAAGCTGAAATAACTCCATAGAGGCTGGTATCCCGTCACCAAGTCAAATGAACAGATATTGACTATAGTACTGTCAGGCACCAGAGTGTCTGTGACACTCAACCTTTTAATGTCAGCCAGAGCTCCCTGATTCGACCTGGTTAACAGCCCCAATCAGGAAACTCATTCTCTACGTGGTCCAGCTGGCTGGCCTCATTACAATCACTGCACCAGCAGTCAATGGCATCCTGCACCATGGGGTCCCATTCTAGTGAAGTTGTAGGCTTGCTCCACCTATTTCTCTCTGAAAAGAGAGAATAAAATGTAGTTAGTTATCAATTAATGGAGAGTATCAGTGACCTGCCTCATGCAACAGTTGCAGGGAGATGGGGAGATGTTACAAATATTTCCAGTACCATTCTGAAGCGAGGCAAACACACATAAATTCACCAACAGGGTCACACACTGACAACATGAGGTTGCTTTGAGATTGTAATTGTGGCTGCAACAGGTGTACATTTTCAGCGAGGTCATCTTCACTAAAGCACAGAGGTCATGCACACTGTTCCTCAGTGAGGTCCCTGAACATGCTGAACAAATATGGGTTCCAGCTGAGAGCACTTAATCCCCTTTCCTTCTCTCTCTTCAGACCATATGTCCTCATCTCTGTGCCCTCTGCTCATTATCTAAGTTATGTTATATTCCAGGGGAATGCCGACATACACATTCATCAATTGAGCCAATTAGGTTTTGCAGAGCCCATGAAACCAGCAAAAGATTCAATGAATCAGAGATAAAAGGTACTGCAGATGCTGGAGAATCTGAGATAACAAGCATGGGGCTGGATGAACACAGCAGGTCAAGCAGCATCATAGGAGCAGGAAAACTCGACGTTTCGGGCCCGAAACGTCGAGTTTTCCTGC
>JAHRHZ010000019.1:21686058-21704836 GCA_024137785.1 Ginglymostoma cirratum
GGCCCGAAACGTCGAGTTTTCCTGCTCCTATGATGCTGCTTGACCTGCTGTGTTCATCCAGCCCCATGCTTGTTATCAAAGATTCAATGAACATGTGTCAGCAGCAATACCTTTTCCAACTTGAAGCATTTATTAAAAAAGAGAAAAAAACCTGTGGAATGAAGCAACAGCCAGAAGAAAGTAACTAGCAGCTGATCTGCAAGAACTTGATGATCCTTTTAGATTTCCTTGGCATGGAATAAGGGGTGAGGTGAAGCGGGGTTGGATGGCCCTTCTTACTTCTGAGCATGTGTTCAGCTGCATGAGGTTAATGGAGCTTCAAGATTGCACCATTGGTGTCAAAGTGTCGTTGCATGCTAAGTAACATTGTGATCTGCCTACCTGCAAACACCCGACAATTGTTCACAGTTTGGATACTGATGCCCTTACCAATATGACAGCCAGTGAGATGGCTCTCAGATGCATGCAATTGTATCGCAGTCATCGTTTTGGATCCTAAATGACATCCATAGCAGCCATAAAATTGGGGGATCCTAGTCCCACAGTCTTACCACTGTCAGACTAGAACTTGTTGCACATGAACCTAAGATATATCAAAAGGCGATGGTTGAATTTCATAGTTCATTCTGTGTGAGTATTTATTGATTTCCTAAGCTCTATGTCTCATGTGACGGTGTTTTCTTTCATTAGCAACATCAATAGTGCAAACCCGGAATTCAATTTGGAATATCACACCCCACAGTCATCCTGATCCAAGTACAGATTTCATTTGGTTGAAGTGGAATCCCTCCAGGCATATAACCTGCTTTCAGGTTTCTGGTGATGTTCTGCATTCCACATCTCAGTGATTGGCAGGCTAACACTTTCAATCCTGCCTGTGTAGAGTTGCCTGCTGTATGTTTTCTCCCCAAGGCCTTTCATACAGTAACCATGGCTAACATAAGGAACATTGGAGAGTTAGTATTCCAGTGCAATGCACATTGAAGCAATCCCTGTGGATAAGATTCTTACCTGTACAGTACTAATAAAAACAATATGAGTTTCACCAGTTGAATAATGTATATTTATACAAAGGAGCTTTGACCTTTCATAAAAGGTGAAGCAGCTCTTGCATTGGACCCATGGACCACATGCACCACACCAGCTCATTAAATCACAGAGACTTGGCACTACCAGATTTGATCTTGCAGTTCTACCGTTTGTAAATGTGGAACATATCTGATTTAGTGCCCTGGGATAGGAAGGGAGATGAAACAAGCCAGCGTTCTTGGGCTTATTAAGCACTCTCTGGTAACCTTTCCTATGAAGTGCATGTGCTATAGAATTAAGATGGTGATTGAAATCGTGTTTTTGATAACTGACAAGTCTGAAAGGAAAAGCAAAGCTAAAATTTTAAAACTGTTGATGTACCTTATCTTTGGGATATGGTTTTTAATTCCTTTGTTATTTTTAAAGAGTAGTCATTAGACTTATAAAGGCAAAAGCCATTAAGGACCAGCCAGTTGTTTGAAATACAGGAGAGGAAGTGTACATGCAGCTGTAGCCTATTGAAAGTCTATAGGAGAGAATAGGAAAACGGAAAAATGAGAGGATCGACAGTGAAAGACAAAATGAGTTGGGGTGAGATTAAATGTTGCCTGTGCAGACTGGTCTCAATGTTAACCCAGTCTGACTGAAGGATTCTGCTGATGTCTTGCATCTCAATGTTCATCTTTCATGCTGAGAAAATGTAGTCTATGTATATCTGAAGGCAATAACACAGCATTGCACCTCACAGCAGTGCACCTTATTAGACGTGTGTGATTTGTCAGCTGCTTATATGTTCTTACCACAGGCAGTTCTTGTTTTAACCATGTCTAAAGTCACATTTCTTTCCATCAATACGTCGAATTGTGAAAAGTTTGTTTTATTGTAATTCACGAGTGGCCATGGAACCTTGGCAATTTCTGAACTCTTTTGCTCTCAATCTAACTGGCCTGAGTGGTGAATGTGACTTAGAGCTGGTTTGTCCCTGTTTCTAGTTGTCTATTCATGACCAGGGGTGAGGTAGAAATGGAAGGCAATGATTCATACGGTTCACAGTGAATTGCAGCTCTCTGAGAAAGGGGTGTTTTGCACAGTTTTAAGGATTTGTGATTTGAAACTTCACACAGAAGCAAGACCTTTCTAAATCTCAAGTTTCTAGAACTGTGAAGAAGTGGACATCTCAAACAGCTGGGAAAGAGTAATTTCCATGACAGGAAACAAAAATACAAAAATAAAATAACATTAATAGAATACTGTTTGGGCAGATAGTGAATCTCTTGATGAATCTAATGCATTGAAGGTAAAATGATGGTTTAATGACTTCTTGACAAAACCAAATCCCAGAGCTCATTGCAGTGTACACATACCAATCATGAGCATTTTCCTTTATACTTTTTCCAGATCTTGTACTCTATTCATCCTTGTCGTAAGATGTAGCAGACGAATTATGCAAATAATAATTGCTATGAGTAGTCTAGGCTTGATTTTTTATCTCTTTATACAAGTTTCTCTGTTAGTGCAGTTTCCAATGTTATCTAAAGGAGTTGCGATTAGATAGATTCTGTGATTTGAGCATTATTATGATCACTTCCTCTCTGGATGTGCAGTTCTCTTAGTTATAACAAGTATATATAGGTCCTATCAGGATTGTGGAGGAATATGCCTCACTTACCTGGATGAGTGCAGCTTCTACAACACTAAGAGGCTTGACAGCATCTTGGATGAAGCAGTCCATTTGATTGGCAACATCTCCTCAAACGTCCACTCCCTCCAACATCAATTCTCAGTAGCAGCAGTGTGTACCATCTGCAAGGTGCATTGCAAAAATACTCCAAGGCTCCTTAGATAACACCTTCTAAACCCACCACCACCTCCATCTTAAAGGGCAATGGCAGCAGATTCATGCAAGCACCAACACCATGCAAGCAAGTTCCCCTCCGATCTGCACACCATCCTGATGTGGAAATATATCGCTGTTTCTCCAGTGTCATTGGGTCAAAATCCTGGAAGTCCCTCCAGATTACATTGTGTGTCTACCTATAACATTACTTCAGCAGTTCAAGAAGGCAGCACACCACCATCTTCTCAAGGGCAACTAGGGATGGGCAATAAATATTGACCCAGTCAGTGATGCCCATGTCCCATGAATGAAAACCTTTTTCAATCTTTCGGTAAGGTTTTCATTATGCTGTCTTTAGTGTGACCAATTCTGGGGAAGTAAAACTACAAGAGTGCTAACAAAAAAATTCTGGACTTGTACATGCAGTTGTAGAGGTTAACATGAGGCTTCCCTAATAGCTTTGGAAAGCCAGTGGGAAGAGTGTCACAGTAGTAAGTAAGTGAATCATTGTCAGTTATGTCGCATCATCTAACCACCAGAAGCCATACCTTCAGCTATTTTGGTCTCACTGTCTGGAATTACCCGTCTAAACCTTTCAGGCTCCCAATTGACACTGCTTTGACTGGAATGTTTAACCAGGTAGGTTGCAGGTGTTATTGCATATTTGCATTGTAAGTTTCCAACAAAGCAACATAACTGTGAATTTAGCCAAGGTTCTTTGTTCGACATGAAGGGAAAAGGAAATGTAACATCAGGACATTTATGAACCATTACAACAGAGCAGATATTGTAGATTCCCTCGTCACTAACAATCCTTAGGCACTGCAAGAACGAAATAGGGAGAGGTACAGAGCATTTCCATTTATGGTGCAAGATATTTTACTACCCCTTCTAACAGACTAGACAAATGCCTGCGTTCATGCATGTCAGATAATGTAGGCACTAAAGTCAGAATTATTCATAACCATTTCTTCCAATAAGACAAGAATATAATTAAATATAAAAGCAGCAATCATGGAGGACGCAGAAACAGCATAACAGTGCATCATATTAAAAATATCACATGCATGCATTCCTACATTTGTAATAGCACATTTGAAAACGAATATTTTGAGCCATAGTTTTTCTGCCGAAAATATAATTTGTTTTTCACATGATACTGTGGAGAAAAAAAATAAGCAATATGTTGAGATACTAGCACACAATGATCACGATTGACATTCCTTTCTAAGCTGGTTAGGACCAGTAGTAAGCCACATATTTACGTAGTTGACCTTTTTGCCAAAATAATGGAGAGGCAATTGCATACAGTTGCATTGACTGTTTATATGGCAGCAATCCACGGTGTAATTTTACAGCTTTAGTGTTTTGCTCAAAAATAATAACCAGTCAACTTTCTGTCACACAGACATTTTTCTTGAGTAAAAGCATGAACTTTCTGACTGTCAAAAAACATGACTATTTTAAGAGCTGGAAAATATCACATCCTTCACTCTCCGAAGACAATACACCATCTTTCATTTGAGAGGTTGCACAGACAACGGTGGCTCAGTGGTTAGCACTGCAGCTTCACAGCATAGGGGACCTGGGTTTGATTCTACCCTTGGGTGACTCTCTGCGTGGAGGTTGCACATTCTCCTTATGTCTGTGTGGGTTTGCTACGGTTTCCTCCCACAATCCAAAGATGTGCACGTTAGGTGGATTGGCCATGCTAAATTGCCTGTAGTATTCAGGGATGTGTAAATTAAGTGGGTTATGGGGGATGGGTCTGGGTGGAATGCTCCAAGGGCTGGTGTGGATTTGTTGGGCCAAAGGACCTGTTTCCACACTGTAGGAATTCTATGATGAACCTGTTTTCGGTCGCCTTTCAGTGGAACTTAATATTGGTTAATGAGTTTGAAATTTTAAAAAAACTCCCTTGGTGAGGATAATGACAAAAGGATACAGGGAAAAGACAAGATTAGGTGGGAAATTCCTCCTAAATAGTTAGTACCAGTACTAGCACGCTGAACTGAATTTTTTTTTAACTCTATTAAACGAAATTTTACAGCTAGCAAGTAAAAGTAAATGAAAAAAACACCTTGTGCCTCGTCCCACCTGCAGCCGAGCACCTTCATTGATACAACTATGACCAGGAGCTACCTGTGTGTGGTCCAAGATCCAAACAACAGTTTAGTACTTTGTGGTGCAACATTAGAATGGTACACTGAAGTTACTATCGCATCTCGTTGTCATGGTTTTGATTTGTAATTGTTCAGATTTCAACGACAAGCATGTGCTTCTAAGATACCCAATCCTTTGCAATATTTCTGACTCTCTCTTTCATTTTGCGACAATTAACAATTTTCACTTTGAAGGTGTACTTGCTTCTTACAGCCCTAGTGTTGATAGGTTAGTGCCATGGCATCTAATGAACAATAAGAGTTTGTAGTGAAAACAAAAAATGCTGGAGATTACTGTGGGTCAGTCAACATCCATGGAGAGAGAGCAAGCTAACATTTCGAGTCTGGATGACTCTTCATCAAAGCTGTTGTGAAGAGTTTATGGTGTGCTGCGCAATATTAACTGTCAATAGATTACTGCGTAATGTCATTGAAACTCCTTTCATTGTCGCAGGTTTTTAATGGAGTTTGTCATTTTATGTACAATCTGCTGATTGCGTCCTCTGTGTGTGCATTCATATAGGCCCATAAATTTTGGCCAAAGTAACAAGGAGGAAATAGCACTCGCCATTATTTATGCAAAAATGCTCGAGCAGGTGAGAGGTTGATGTGAGGTTATACATGAGAATGCAGAAACCACTGCATGAGGTGCATCACTGTCATTTCCTTTTCAAAAATGGAATCTCACTCTCAATTTCACCACTGAACATCAGAGAGTTCCTAAACTTGTGCAGTGGATATGAACTAAGCCAGGTCAGGTCCACTTCAGTTGAAGTACACATTTTACTGGAATGTTAAGCAACAATTACGACCAAATGTTCTCTGTGATTTTGAAGTTAGCTATTAGAAATGTGGTGTCTCATTCTTTCATCTCTTAATTGTTGTTGGAGATTAACTTTTAATGAATAACTTTTATTGTCTCCCTGCATCTATTTTTTTATTTGTCTCATAGTTGTTTTCTCCTTCTTATTTCTTTCTATGTACCTGCTATTAATTGAATTATTTTTGTATTTCCTTGTTCAGATTAAACAGCTCATTTAAAATTCTGAATGGCTAAGAGGTTACACAGTTTCTCACCCTATTCATTCAAGTCCCTGATACTCTGCAGAAGGCACCAAATCATTTCATCCTCACAACATTTTGCAAAGCAGGGTATCATTTCTAAATAACGGTGAACACTATTTGTTAATTGGCTGCAGGCAAATTCCAGGTCATTGTGTTCTTTTGACTTTCTCTCAAAACTGACATGATTCAACAGCAGCCAGATAGCCTTCCCAAAACTGGAGAAAGAGAAGTAAGAAAGGGAAAAAAATTACAAGGTAGATAAAAGAAGGATGGAAGGGAAAAGTAAAACTGGAACCGAGAGGCCTGAAAAATGTTCTGATTGCAGTTTACAATCAAATGTGTTTTCCCAACTGCATGATGGGGAAGATCAGCTCTGGTATTAAGCCTGCCAGCAGGCTAAGCTTGGGAAGGAAGGACTAAGTTGAATTAATTTCAGAGGGAGTCAGCACAGGCTGGCAGCAAGTTATAGTAATTTTCTGGAGCTAAGAGGTTATTAACTTTGAAAAGAATAGAAAGCCATGTCAACCCTTCACTTACATTAAAAATGTGACCAGTGTGTGCTTGTTAAAAGAGAGCAAACAGGTATGGAACACAGGAGGTATGGCTAGTAATTTTGCAAATGACAACAAAATTGGAGGTGCAGTGGGCAGCAAAGAAGGTTACCTCACAGTACAATGGGATCTTGATCAGATGAGCCAATGGGCCGAGGAGTGGCAGACGGAGTCTAAATTAGATATGTAATGTGCTGCATTTTGGAAAGGAAAATCAGGGCAGGACTTATATACTTAATGGTAAGGTCCTGCGGATTGTTGCTAAACAAAGAGTCCTTGGAGTGCAGGTTCATAGTTTGTTGAAAGTGGAGTTGCAGGTAGGTAGAAGAGTGAAAAAGGCATTTGGTATCCATTCCTTTCCTGATCAGTGTACTGAGAATAGGAGTTGTGAGGTCATGTTGTGGCTATACAGGACATTGGTTAGGCCACTATTGGAATACTATATGTGATTCCCTGTTATAGGAAGGATGTTATGAGACTTGAAAGGATTCAGAAAAAGATTTACAAGGATGTTGCCAGGGTTGGAGGGTTTACAGTGAGAGGCTGAATAGACTGGGACTAGTTTCCCTGGAGCATCGGAGGCTGAGGGGTGACCTTATAGACGTTTATAAAACCATGAGAGGCATGGCTAGGGTAAGTAGACAGGGTCTTTTCCTGGGGGAGGTGGGGGGTGTCCAAAACCAGAGGACATAGGCGTAAGGTGAGAGGGATCTAAGGGGCAACCTTTTCATGCAGAGGGTCGTGCATGTATGGAAGGAGCTGCCAGAGAAAGTGGTGAAGGCTGGTATAATTACAACATTTGAAAGGCATCTGGATGGGTATATGAACAGGAAGGTTATAGAGGAATATGGACCAGATGCTGGCAAATGGGACATGACTTATTTAGGATATCTAGTTGGCATGGACAAGGTTGGACCAAAGGGTCTGGTTCTGTGTTGCGTGTCTCTATGACACTCTCTAGAACACAGGGGCGTAGATAAGAAGTAGGACAATTTAGGGCTGAAGTAAAGAGAAATATCTTCACTCAGAAGGTTGTGATTCTTTGGAAGTCTTATCCCAGATGACTGTGGATGTTCCATCAAGGAATATGTTTTGAGGCTGGGAGGATTAGATTTCTGATCTCTCAGTGAAGCAGAAGGTTTGAGGAGTATGTGGGAAAATGGAACTGAGGTAGAAGATCAGCCATGATCATAGTGAATGACTCTATGTGCTCCTTTTCCTAATGTGCTTATGTTTGAAATTATACCTGCCTTCTTACCTCTATCAACATTTGCAAATGTATGGGCACAATGTTCAGGGTCAGGAGGTGGTGGACTTCGAGTCAAGAGGTGAACGTAGTTCGAAGGCACGGCTGTTGATCGGAACCACCCTCTATCTCAACATTGTTCAAGTTAAGCTCTTAATTAAGACCAAGCTCCACCTTTCTGCCTACTGCCAATTTGAAATCCTTAATTAGTCACATAATGACCATTTAATACCCTCATTCACACCTAAGCTGTAATTGCTTTAACTTCAGGGAAGACAAGAAATCTTTGGCCTAACTCACTGATAAACCAGTGTGGACAGTTAGTTGGAGGAGGGAAAGGGAGAATTGGGAGGGGGGGTACTCAATCTGCCCTGACCTTCATCAAGGTGACGTCAAGCCTGACTAATTTGTTCAAATTCCTTGAGGAGGTAGAACAAAGAACAAAGAAAACTACAATACAGAAACAGGCCCTTCGGCCCTCCAAGCCTGCACCGACATGCTGCCCATCACAACTAAAACCCCCTACCCTACCAGGGACCATATCCCTTTATTTCCATCCTATTCTTGTATTTGTCAAGACGCCCTTTCAAGGTCACTATAGTATCTGCTTCCACCGCCTTCCCTGGCAGCGAATTCCAGGCACCCACAACCCTCTGTGTAAAAAACTTGCCTTGTACATTACCTTTAAACCTTGCCCCCCGCGCCTTAAACCCATGGCCCCTGGTAACTGACTCTTCCACACTGGGAAAACGGTGATCTATTTGCATTTGACAAGGTGCCATACGGGAGGCTGCTTAATAAGATGTTATGGACAAGGTGCTGGTACAGATAGAGGATTGGCTGACTGGCAGAAGCAGAGAGTGGTGATAACGGTTTCTTTTCAGGATGGCAGCTGGTGACGAGTGGAGTTTCACAGGGGTCAGTGTTGGGACAATAACTATTTATGTTAAACATAAATTATCTGGACGAAAGAAATGAGGGCACTGTTGATAAGTTTGCAGAGGACACAAAGACAGTTGGAGAGACAGGTAATGTTGAGGAAGTGGGGAGGCTGCGGAAGGACTTGGGCAGGCAAGGAGAGTGGACAAAGTGGCTAATAGAGTGTAATGTGGGAAAATGTTGAGGTTATGCACTTTGTCAGGAAAAATAGAGACATTGACAATTTTCTAAATGGGGAAAGGCTTCAGAAATCTGAAGCACAAAAGGACTTCAGAGTCCTTAAGGTTAACATGCAGGTTGAATTGGCAGTTAGGAAGGCAAATGCAATGTTAGCACTCATTTCAAGAGGACGAGAATACAGGAGCGGAGATGCACTGCTGAAACTGTACAAGCCTCTCGTCAGATCGTATTTGACATTTTGTGAGTATTTTTGAGTTGTGTATCTAAGGAAGGATGGCTTTGAAGGGGACCCAGATGAGGTTGAGAAGAATGATCCCGGGAATGACCACCTTGTCATATCAGGAGCAGTTGAGGACTCTGGGTCTGTACATGATGGAGTTCAGAAGGATGAGGAGGGATCTGATTGAAACTTACAAGATACTGAGAGGCCTGGATAGAGTGGATATGGAAAATATATTTCCACTAGTTGGAGAGACTAGGACCTGAGGGCTTAGCCTCAGGGTGAAGGGATGATCCTTTAGAACTGAGATGAGGAGACATTTCTTCAACCAGAGGGTGGTGAATCTGTGGAATTCATTGCTGCAAAGGAGAAAGAGGTAGAGAGGTTCTTGATTGACAAGGGAGTCAAGGGTTATGGGAAGAAGTCAGGAGAATGGTGTTGAAAAATATATCGAATGGAAAAGCAGACTAGATGGACTGAATAGCCTCATTCTGCTCCTATATCTTGTGGTGTTATGGTCTAATCTGTGCAGGGCTGAGGAACTAGACCTAGGGCAAAGGTGCAGCCAGTCAGAGCCAACCCCTTGCCCTCACTTCTTATACCCTTGCCCCTGTCTCTCTGCAATACCCACAAACAGCATTTACCTTTCCCATGGGCAGTCCTCCATCCTGGGAATTTGGGCATATTGTTCTGGCCTCTGCTGAATTCTGGAACTTTTAATTTCTGATTGGCTGGCAGCTCCAGGTGGGTCTTCACTTCATGGTTCAGGATCTCAATTCAGATAGAAATCTCAACTGCAGCCAATCAGCTCACTGACTTTCACAAGCTATAATGGCACTTCTCACTTTAGTTGGCTGTGGGTTTTCCTCCAGGCAACTCTCCTGCTTTTGAACTTAGTACAAAAATAGAAAGATTCTGGCCCAACTATTTAACCTAACAGTTTGTTTTTTTCCTTGCCCCTAGGTTCACCAAAAGGCTTGATATGTGTTGCTTTTCTCTGCTCTTTAAGAAGGCTAAGGGCCTATCATTACTAGTGTCACCATATAGATGCAGGTCATTGTTGGTATCTCTCATCTGACCTTTTACAAAATAGGGTTCTAGGATCCTGGAGCATTTTCAATTGAATAACTCCATCAAAACAAATTAGCTGTTCTCTGGTTGTGCTAATGACAGTGTAGGATGAACTTCTAGAATTTGAAATCCTGAATTATTTAACATTCAGTTGGAGAAACATGACGTAACGAACTTCCAGTACAATAGTTCCCTTCTTATTCGCTCATTCAACCTAAAGAAATTCAGCTTCTTCTCCATACCAAATAAATATTGATATAAAGGAAAACTTGACTCGAACCACCAATTGTATTTATTGTGATGGTGTGTTTCTTGTAAAGTCGAGGTGTTCTCCTATTGTTCAATTGGAAGGGAAAGATGATTATCATCTTTGCTGTGTTAAGTTCTGTGTGTGCGTTCTTTCATTCTGTGGACAGGGACAAAAACATGTCTCAACAATGTTATAAATACAACATTGTGAAACTATTTGCATGTAAACCTGTTGAGATATTCCTCAGAACATCATTTGGATGATGCAGTGGCCAGGTCTAATCTATCATTAACAATATCAGCTCTCAGTAAGTAGGCATGGGGTATGCCAACAATTAATCATATCTTGCTTCTTTCTAATTGCCTATTTTTTTCCTCAAGGGTTGTTAAAACACACAGATTTATTTTCCACTGCAATTGTATAATGAAATGAATAAAAACATGTACTGTGGTAATGAAGAACAGAACAAGCTGTCCTATTTAATTTAAACACAACGTGTGAAGAAAGGATTATATTCTGTTCCAAGAAAGTTTCACCTCACCATATTTTAATGTATTTTACTCTGTAGGGAGCTTGCATGCTTCTTAGTGTTCAAAAATGATGTGACATTTCAATAGAATGCATTAAAAAGCATGGGCAGATGACATTGCAATTGGATGAATTGTAATCTGTGAGGAGAACAATTTGGAACTCCAAAAGGATATTGACAGGTTAGTGCAGTAGGTGGATAGGTTGCAGATGAGGTTCAATGCAGAGAAGTGTGAGGTGATGCAATTTGGTAGGGAGAACATTGAAAAACAATACAAAAGGCGGTACAATTCTATAGGGGGTGCAGGAACACAGGGATTTGAATGTATATGTGCATCAATCACTAAAGGTGGCAGGGCAGCTGGAGAGAACTGTCAATAAAGTATACACTGATCTTGGCTTTATTATAGGGACATAGAGTACAAGAATAAGGAGGTAATGTTGAGCCTGTATAGGACACCTGTTAGACCTCTGCTGGTCTTTCGATTCACGTTAAAAATGGGCAAGGAAACCTCCTGCTGATTACCAGGTATTGTCCTTCCTGAACTGATGAATCAGTACTTATCGGTGGTGAACTACACTCGGAGCACTCAGGGTGCCGAGGGCACAAAATGTACTCACGGTCAGGGCTTTTAACATCCACCACAAAGTGGTTCAGCAGCAGCATTACTGATCAAATTGGTCGGTTCCTAAAGGACATAGCTGCTAGACAGAGTCTGCGGTGACTGGTGATTGAACCAACAAGAGGGTAAAACACATTCAATATCACCCTTATCAATCTGCTGTCTGCAAATGAATTTGACCATGATAGTATCGGTAAGAGTGACCACAGTATAGTCCATGATAGCTGTTGTTCAGAATATGTAGAAGGACAGGGGTGCATGGCCAATGGACCTGACACCCCCAAATGCGTGGGCCCCTATGAGCAGCATGTGCACTGCACTGTAATAGCCCCTGATATGCAATATTTTTTAAGTAGTGAATCAATACCTTAATTATGATATGTGGCATTATAGTGGGGCACCCCAAGGATCCATAGCAAAACTGGAATCAATAGGTTTATCTGAGATAACAAGGTGTGGAGCTGGATGAACACAGCAGGCCAAGCAGCATCATAAGAGCAGGAAAGCTTGATGTTTCGGGCCTAGACCCTTCGTCAGAAATGGGGGAGGGGAAGAGGGTTCTGAAATAAATAGGGAGAGAGGGGGAGGCGGATAGAGGATGGATAGAGGAGAGGATAGGTGGAGAGGAGGCAGACAAGTCGAAGAGGCGGGGATGGAGCTAATAAAGGTGAGTGTAGTTGGGGGGGTAGGGAGGAGATAGGTCAGTCCAGGGAGGACGGACAGGTCAAGGGGGTGGGATGAGGTTAATAGATAGGAGATGGGGGTGGGGCTTGAGGTGGGAGGAGGGGATAGGTGAGAGGGAGAACACGTTAGGGAGGCGGGGACGAGCTGGGCTGGTTTTGGGATGCGGTTGGGGGAGGGGAATCTCTGGGGAGTGGGGGGCAAACTCAAACTGTCCAAGGAGTTCAGGTGCATAATGCTTTGAAATTTGTGTAACAGGTAGGATGGTTAAGAAGACGTTTAGCATGCTTGCCTTCATTACCCAGACCTTTGAGGATAGGCATTGAGACATCATTTTGAGGTTGTGCCGGACGTTGGTGAGACCTCATCTGGAATACTGTGTGCAATTCTGGTTGCCCTGTTATAGGAAAGATACTATTAAACCAGAGAGGTTTCAAAAAAGATTTACCAGGATGGCGCCAGCAATAGAGTGTTTGAGACATAAAAATGGACTGCAAAGGCTGGGACTCTTTTCATTGGAGCGTAGGCAGTTGAGGGGTGACGTTATTGAGGTTTTTAAAATCATGACGGGCATTGAGAAGGTGAATAGCAAAGGTCATTTCACCTAAGGTGGGGAGTTCAAAACTAGGGGGCATATTTTTAAGGTGAGAGGTGAAAGATTAAAAGGGACACGAGGGGCAACTTTTTTTTGCACAGAGAGTGGTTACTGTGTGGAACAAACTGCCAGAGAAAGTGATAGATACAGGTACAGTTATAATGTTTAAAAGACAATTGGATGCGTACATGAATCAGAAAGGTTTGGAAGGATATGGACCAAATGCAGGTAAGTGGACTAGTTTAGTTTGGGAACATGGTCCATGTGGACTAGCTGGACCAAAGGGTCTGTTTCTATGCTGTATGACTTAATGACCCAATGGTTGGAGTCATAACACATAGGAATATTATTGTGGTTGTTGAAGGTCAGCCATCTCAGCTCTAGAACATCTCAGCAAGATTTCCTCAGGGTAGTGTCCTCAGCCTGACCGTCTTCCTCTGCTTCATCAATGACCTACCCACCATCATAAAGTCAGACATGGTATGTTTGCCAATGATTGTATAATGTTCAACATCATTTGCAACTCCTCAGATTCTGAAGCAGGGTGTTCAATTGCAATAAGATCTGGATAATATCCAGGCTTAGGCTGACAAGTGGGAAGTAACATTCACGCCACATAAATGCCAGGCTATGACCATCACCAAAAGAGACAATCTAACCACTGCCCCTTGACATTCAACGGTGTTACCATTACTGAATCCCCCACTCTCAACATCCTTGGGGTTACCATTGACCAGAAACTCAACTCGACTTGCCACATAAACACAGTGACTACAAGAGCAGGTCAGAGCCGAGGAGTACAGCAGTGAGTAACTCATCGCCTGACTCCCCAAGTTCTGGCTACCATCGATAAGACACAAGTCAGGAGTGTGATGGAATATGCCCCACTTGCCTGCACAAGGTCAGCTTGAACAACACGCAAGAAGCTTAACACCATCCAGGACAAAGCAGCCCACTTGATTGGCACCACATCCACAAACATCTACTCCCTCCACCACCAATGCTCAGTAGCAGCAGTGTGTTCTATCTACAAAATGCACTGCAGAAATTCACCAAATATCCTTAGCCAGTGCCTCCCAAACCCACAACTACTTCCATCTTGAAGAATGGGGAGACAATGACCTAGTGGTATTATCGCTGGACTGTTAATCCAGAGACCGAGATAATGTTCTGGGGACCTTGGGTTGAATCCTACCATGGCAGATGGTGGAATTTGAATTCAATAAATATCTGGAATTAAGAATCTAATGATGACCATTAATTGATTGTTGGGAAAAACCCATCTGGTTCACTAATGTCCTTTAGGGAAGGAAACTACCATCCTTACCTGGTCTGGCCTACATGTGACTCCAGATCCACAGCAATGTGATTGACTCTTCCCTTTGGGAAGTTAGGGATGGGCAATAAATGCTGCCTGGCCAGCGACACCCTCATCTCATGAATGAATAAAGAAAGAAAAGGATAGCAGATACATGAGAACAGCATCACCTGCAAGCTCCCCTCCAAGTCACTCAATCTAACTGGGTAATATATTGCTGTTTCTTCACTGCCACTGGGTCAAAATCCTGGAATTCCCTACCCTAGGGAATTGTAGGTTAACCTACAACATGTGGACTGCAGTAGCTCAAAAAGGCAGCTCGTCACCACCTTCTCATGGACATCTAGGGACAGGCGATAAATGCTGGCCAGCCACCAACACCCACATCCTACAAAGGAATAACAAATACTATATTTCTGTCCATTTCTATATCAGTACAACACAGACATGGAACATGAAGGCTACAAGCTGAGGTAAACTGAGAGTAAACCTACTGCCTCACCTCTACCCTTGAAGATGTTTTGTGACCTCAAGGATCTGATTGCTGGGGATCATTTCTAAGTTTGGGAACAGCAGAAAACTTGAGACAATTGTAAATTGTGAAGAGGACAGTGTAGAATTTTAAAAGGATTTGGCACACTGCTGGAGTGGTGGGTTGGTGGCAATGAAATTCAGTGTGGAGGAGTGCAAGGTGATACACATCAGTACAAAGAACACAGAGAGACAATATAAAACAAAAGATACTATTTGAAAGGGAATGGAGGAGCAGAGAGACATGGATGTATATGTATATAAGTTATTAGACAAGCACAAGTAGTTCTTAGCTTCATGTGTAAAGATATAAAGGCAAGGAAGTATGTTGAACTTATATCAGATACTGGTTAGACCTCAGCTAAAGAATTGCTTAGAGTTCTGGGCGCCATATTACAGAAAGGATGTGAATGCAGTGGAGAGAGTGCAGTGAAGTTTTTGAGAGATTCTATGGATAAGACACTGCAGTTATGAGGAAAGATTTGTGAAGATGGGACTGGAGAGGAGAAGGCTAAGAGAAAATGTGTTAGAAATTTTCAACATCCTGAAAGATCAGGCCAGAGTGGGAAGGGAGAAATATTTTACACTCGTAAAAATATCAAGAACTAGAGGGCACAATTTTAATGATTTCATGTCATTGAATTTTACATTATATATGAAAGTGAGGTAATTCAATCTGAAACAGGGTGCTAAATTCGAATAAGCGAAATTATGAAGGCATGAGGCACAAGTTGTCTGAGCTGGATTGGGAAAATAGATTAAAAGGCATGACAGTTTCTAAAGAACTATTGTATAGCTTACAGCAACCATACAAAAACTGAAAGAAGTCAGTCAACTGTAGCTAACAAAGTTAAGGATTGTACCAGAATACAAAAAAAACCAAGAAATTGATAGGGAAAGGAAATATAGAATATGAAAGCAATCTAGCAAAAAGCATAAAAATGGACTGTAGATTTCTAAGGTATGTAACAAGGAATTGATTGGTTAAGTTGAACATGAGTCCATTAAAAACAAAGACAGGATAATTTTTAATGGGAATAGAAAAATTGCAGAGAAGCAAAATGTTTATCTTGTGTCTGTTTCATTTAGAAACAAGACAAGTCTCTGAATTAGAGATCCAGATGATTAGGGAGAATGAGGAATTGAAGGAAATTAGTATAGTCAGGCAGTTGTGCTACAGAAACTTATGGGACTGAAAATTCCTACGTAACCCGGACTTGATAGTCTACATTCTAGAATGTTGAAAAAGGCAATTTCAGAGATTGACGCTGCAGTGGTAAATATCTTCCAAATGTTGTATAGATTCTGGAAGGATGCATACAGATTGGAAGCTTGCAAATGTCACCTCATTGTTTAAGAAGAGAGAAAGGGGATAAAAAACAACAGGGAACTCCAGCTGTCAACTATACCTCAGTAGTCAGAAAAATATTACAACCTATCATAAAGGACGTGATAAATGGACGCATAATAGTAAACTAATTGGACAGATTTGCAAATTGGAAACAGTGTTTGACAAATTTGTTGGAGTTTTCTGAGAATCATCAATCAAAATTGATAAAGGCAGTCAATGGATGCAGCATATTTTGAATTTCAGAGGCTTTTGATAAAGGCCTCACAGAAGGTTGGACAGCAAAATTAAAGTACATGGTATAGGAGGTAATGACCAGGCATGAATTAATGTTTGGCTAACAGATGGAAAGCAATAAGAGTCATTCTCTCATTGGCAAACTGACTAGTGAATACCACAAGGATCAGTGCTTGGGCCCAGCTGTGGACAATATATATCAATGATTTGGATGTGGGGACCAAATGTAATGCTTTCAAATTTGCAGATGATACAAAGCTAAACCAGAATATGTGCTGTGAGGAAGTTGCAAAAAATTTTCAGAAGGATTTAGACAGGCTTAATGAACATGCAAGAAGATGGCAGATGGAATATAATGTGGAAAAATGTGAGATCATCCACTTTAGTCGGAAGAACAGAAGTGCAGAATATTTCCTAAATGGCAAGAGGTTGGAAAGTATAGATGTACAAATTGACTTGGGCATGTCAATAAGTCATTGAAGGCTAATATGTAGGTGCATCTAGCTTTTAGGAAGACTAATAGAATGCTGTCCTTTGTTGCAAGAGGATTTCAACTTCAATCGTAAAGCAGCTTGATTACACCACACCTTGAGTACTGTATGTAGTTTTTGTCTCCTAATCTCAGGAAAGTTATTATTGGCACAGAGAGAGTGCTACAACAGTTCACAAGACTTGGTCCTGGGGTGGCAGGACTGTTCTATGAGGAGGGATTAGTGAAACTGGGCATGTATTCTCCAGGATTTTGAAGATTGAGAGGTGACCTCATTGAAACCTACAAAATACTTCAAAGGATAGGCAGGGTGAGATGTTGCCTGCAGCTGGGGAGTTGAGAGCCATGGGGCACAATTTTAAAACAAAAGGGATACCATTTAAGACCGAGATTAGGAGATCTTCCCTCACTCAGAGGGTTGTGAATCCTTGACTGTGGAAGCTAAGTCTTTGAATATGTTTAAAGTAGAGATTGATAAGATTTCCGATTACCAGCGGATTATGGGGATGGAGTAGGTAAATTGCATTGACGTGTTCAATCAGCTATGACTGCATTAAATGGCAAAGCAGGCCCACCAGCTGGGATGGCCTGTTCCTGTATTCACAATGTGGCTTCATACAAAGCAAATGTGAAGTGAGGGAAATCTTTTCCACGAAGTAGGTTGTCAGGGGCTGGAATGCACTGCCTGGAGATGTGGTGCAGGCACAAATGGATCTAAGGAAAGAACACCATGAACTTAGGTGGGAAAGTGATTGTAGATTACTGTGAGCTAAATCATTGTCAACAATAACAAAAACAAAAGTTGCTGGAAAAGCTCAGCAGGTCCAGCAGCATCTGTGAAGAGAAATCAGAGTTAACGTTTTGTGTCCAGTGACCCTTCCTCAGAAGGCAACTGAAGACGGGCAAGAAGAGCAGGGTCACAGTCTGGTAAGCAGATCACAGGTAGATGACAGAGGATGTGACAGCTAATGTTCCTGACAATTGGAAATGGTTGGAGACGAGGACCATGCTGAACCCTGTGCTGAGGACATGCCTCTGGAATCACTTCTAAGATGCAGGACAACATCTGGCAGTGAAGTGAGGGGGCATCTGCAAACTGAGCACAAAGCAATCTGAGCCAGTCCTCTCTACTGTCATAGTCCTGGTGTGCAAGTGCTTTGCGTCCTCTGTGGAACTGCAACCGCCTTGGAGAGAGTTCCTGTGAAATACTCAGTGGCTGCCAGTAAGAGTTCAGAGCTGCAGTCCATGTTCTAACCACAGTGCAGCAATGGCTAGTGGAAGTGGGATGAGACACCTCAAGTAACCCTAGCCCTAACCCGAACCCTAACCCTTCTCATCATGGCAGTGCCATTGCACATCAATGGAGAAAGGAATGTCAGCAAAGTGTCCTGGCAGTGCCACTTCAGACACTCCAAGAATGTACTGCTTGTTTCTCTGCTTTGCCGTGGACCTGTTTCCCTCCAGTGAGCAATGCTGAAGAGGATGTACTTGTACCTGCTCAGGAACCTGACAGCAGGCCAGGGTCCTGTAAGGCCTCAGGTCACCAGAAGAAATCTGCGAAAGTAATCTCAGAAAAAACACCATGTACCTTAGCAGATAACAAGCATGGGGCTGGATGAACACAGCAGGTCAAGCAGCATCATAGGAGCAGGATTCACCAACACTTTCCACCCCAACCTGAAGTTCACCTGGACCATCTCCAACACTTCTCTCTCCTTCCTGGACCTCTCTGTCTCCATCTCGGGCAACCACCTAGAGACAGATGTCCATTTCAAGCCCACTGACTCCCACAGCTACCTGGAATACACCTCCTCCCACCCACCCTCCTGCAAAAATGCCATCCCCTATTCCCAATTCCTTCGCCTCCGCCGCATCTG